>JAAGKR010001395.1:57034-100370 GCA_011419295.1 Clarias macrocephalus
CCCCCCCCCCCCCCCCCCCCTCTGACTACACCTGTAGGTTAATTTACAGAATGGTACTGAGGCAAGGCTACTGAGAAAAATGGCAAGGAGTTTCATAGTCAAGAGGCTCTTGTGGCAATTAATTTATTATTGTGAAGCTTTTTAATATGGGGCAATAAATATTTTATATACTGTATATCCTGGAAGGAGCAACGTTTAATCAGAGAAAAAGGGCAAACAGGTTGGTGTTTGCAACTATTGAGCATGGAGAACCTTTCACTGAGTCTTCAAAGAAAATTTGAAGTAGTTTTGCATCCGAGTACTAAAATTAATAATTTTATTTTTGGCTATCTTAGTTTGTCCGATTACTCTTGGTCACTTAATGCATGGATTCTGGTGAAATAAAGAAAGAGGCGGGGCTTCCAGGCATGTGAAATAAAATTCAATCTCTCTCTTGACCTATGGATTGTTTGAGTGTAGAGAGGTAATACACGCCAGGTAGCAACAGGTTGACTACAGAAAGTAAGTGTACAACTACTGCACGGCATTATGATGTAATGGTCAAATCAGTGTTTGTCTTACACACGACCCATCAGTGCTCAGGTCAAAATATCAGAAGAAACAACAAATCTGTTTAGTGCATCTGGTGCTAAACTGTCAGTGGGTTTACAGTACATGTTATTCCTATGAGAATTAATGGTTGTGTATGGTCATGACATCATCAAGAGACATGACTGCTAACTACAGTTACGCACTCACTCATCATCTATACCGCTTTATCCTGTATACAAGGTCGCCAGGGCCTATCCCAGGAGATTACAGTAAGTGCACAAGATGGGGTACATCCTGGCTGGGGTGCCAATCCATAACAGGGCACACACACACACATACATACACATGCGCACACACACATGCGCACACACACATGCGCACACACACATGCGCACACACACATGCGCACACACACATGCGCACACACACATGCGCACACACACATGCGCACACACACATACATACATACACACATACACACATACACATACACATACACACATACACACACACATACACACACACACATACACATACACACATACACATACACACATACACATACACACATACACATACACACATACACACATACACATACACACATACACATACACACATACACACATACACATACACACATACACATACACACATACACACACACACATTACGGGCAATTCGGGAATTCCAATTAGCCTCCTCTGCATGTCTTTGGAATGTGGGAGGAAACCGGAGTACCCGAAGGAAATCCACCAAGCACAGCGAGAACATGCCATCTCCACACACACACAGGCCGAGGTGGAAATCGAACTCGGACCCTGGAGGTATAAGGTGACAACTGAGCCACCGTGCCGCCAAGTGTAGTTACAACAGTAGAAAAATCTAATCAAGCTATAAACACAAAAAGCTTCTTTTCCTCAGCGATGTTCAATGTCATGTTCATGTTATATCTAATGTAAAAGTATAGCAGAGACATGGTACTGTATATGAGAGTCAGTGAGGCTGACTGTGATATCCTGATGAAAGTTGGACGAAAGCTTCGGGATCTGATGAGGGTTTCACAAGTCAAGACTAATATTCTCAAATCAGAATTACATCATTTTCAAGCTATAAAACATAGCCACCTATTTTTTTTCTCACATGGATCTGTGTTTTGTTAGCAATGAAGCAGCCTAACACACTAACACATCAGGAGTTTATAATGCATCTACTTTTTTTTTTTTTCAAACTGTGACCCTGTATGAGCAGTAGAGATGGGAAAAAAATTGATTCAGCTATGAATCACGATTCTTTTGTATGGCAATTCACGTTCCAAATTCCGACTCCAAAATCAATTTCCTAAAAAAACATTTTTGGATCTTTATAATCGAGGTCGATTGAATTGTCTGGTTTGACTGCCCGTGACCGGGGATCGGCCAATCAGCCTCAGGTATAAACGATTCTGTACCGCACGCAGAAGCTTCCGAGTGGCGCCACAGGAATGCATTTTATGGCGTTAAATTATCCCAAAAGCCTCCGATCTGCCTTTTTCTCCAAACTGCGTGAGCGAATTAGCAAAAAAATGATCTCATGCCACACGGAATGAAAAGGTGTAAACAGTACAGACTGCGCCACCTGAAGGATTATAAAATGACGTATTTATTGCCTCAAATACCTCCTCTCAAAATTTGACAGCGAGCACATGGGCACACTAATGCACACGATTTTCAACTAATCAAAGCAGAGTTTGGAGATAAGGGTTTTAATGGTCATATGGTTTTTGATAACGTAACGCCATAAACATGTGTTTCTGTTGCTCCACTCGGAGGCTTCTGTGCTTGGAACAAAATCGTTCACATCCGAGGGTAATCAGCCGATCTCCGGTCACGGCCAATCAAACCGAAAACCAGACTATTCTAGTCACTGGCTGATCAACCGATTCACCTCTATCATAAATGTAAAAAAAGAAAAAAAAAGAAGAAGTTTGGAGTGAGTGTGGCGGTGTAAATCACCACACAACAGAATCGCCATTCGGAACCGAATCGATCCCCCCTTTTCTCTATTCTTCATGGGAAAACATGTTCTGCAATCCGAATTTTCGCCTTAAGAATGTAACAGATTCAATTTGTTTGCCGAGGTGTCACTATATACCACTCGTTTAAGGTACTGACATCATGTGACAGGTCAGGTTCTCCTGGTGATGTTGAGTGTCCCTGCTGTCATGACGTCATGTTCTCGGCATTGTGCAATCACAGTTACATTAATTCATTAATTAGTTAGAAAAAGTATTGACACCTCAGTGCACCACATATCACAAGACAATCGAACTGCATTGTGGGTAATATACCTCAGTAACTTTTAAAGTTCTTTACCAAATATTTTTTTTGTTTTTCAACCATATGTTTGGTAACCATAAAGATATGCAAGAACGGATGGTTTTGACGTTTTTGTTGAGGGAAAGAAATACAAATAAAGCTGTGTGTGGGTCTGAGGGGGATTAAATATGGTTTGAGCACTTTGCACGTGGTAGAGCTTACATCCGAAACCACATGGGTGACATGTAACCTGGAACAAATCTAATGTCGTTCTGTCAGCTTTAAGTCTAACCACGGCTTTAGAATGCAGAACGACTAAACAACACGGTAGACATTTTGTTTTTGTTTGTTTGTTTTTCCCCCCTCTCTCAGTATCGACTATGAGCTGCACGCGCGTACTGTACTTTCCCTTTGTGATTTTTTTTTTCTCTTTCTTTCGCTAAGTCTAAACGCCAGTGAAGTCCCGCCCCATCTGCGCTCTGATTGGCTGGTCCCCTGTGAACAGGCTCGTGCGGGACGTCGAGGCTGTCAATCACACCGCAGCAAAAGTAAAACACACCAACTATCTATTATACGGCTCGGTTATCTAAAGGTGTAACAAAAAAACTGGGTTTAAACAGGGTTAAAAGGTTTAACACGAATAAGAAACGCGACAAAATGAGGGAAAGAACAAGGACAGACCGGGTGACGTGAGGTTTGAGTCGAAGGTTGCGTCCCGCACGAGCTTCACGCACGTACGCAGAGCTGTTTTCTGATTAGCAGAAGCTAGCACGGAGACTCACCGACGGTACGGAGGCGGACGGGAGGGACTCGGAGTCGACTCGAAACCGTGCGGATGAGGAGTGCCGGGCAGGAGTCGGAGGAGTCGGCGAGGAGAAAGACTTCCGCACAGCCGCGTCGGATCACCGCACTGTAGGCTGCCTGCCTGCGCGACAGAAACAGAGAGAGATCCGGCCTCGCTCACGCACGCAAATGCAACCCGCCCTAAAAAAAAAATCTAAATCCGGCCCCGCTCACGCAAATGCGCTGCAGCCCGCCCTACCGCGGCCATGCATGCAGAAACAACTGCAGTGACCATGCAACCATACATGAACATGAAAATACATGCACGCCTGTGTGTGCTGTGGGAGGGAAGCTGTGTGTGTGAGACAGACGCCTTCCTCCTCACACACTCTCTGTACACACTCTACTATGGAGTTTTTTTTTCTTCTTCTTTTTAACAATGTATTTTCTTTCTCCCAGAACGGAAGTGTAATAACGTGCACGCTTTACACATACATACACACAAGTCAGGAATAATAAAATGTACTTAGCACGCATGCCTAAAAGTACTAATAAACTTTGCTGCTAGTTTGTTTTCCCAGACTTGTTCTGTTTTCTTGCTTTCTTTTTTTAACCCTTTCTTTGCTCTACAGAACATGTGTCAACATGTGACTAGAAAAACAAGGAAGAAAAAAACTATGCACATCTCTCTCTCTCTGACTCCAAAATCAATTTATTTAAAAATAAAATTTTAATTCAGCATTACATTCATACACGTTGCTTTCTTTTTAACCCTTTCTCTGCTTTACAGAAAAGTGTCAACATGTGACTGGCTAGAAAAAAAAAAGAGAAAAAAAACTGCACATCTCTTTTTCTCTCTCTCTGGTGTCATACTGGTTAGCACAGTCGCCTCGCACCTCCAGGGTCAGGGTTCGATTCCCGCCTCAGGGTCCGTATGCATGGAGTTTGCATGTGTTCCCCGTACTTGGTGGGTTTCCTCAGGGTTCTTCGGTTTCCTCCAACGGTCCAAATACATGCAGATTAGGCTAATTGGCGTTCCCAGATTGCCTGTAGTGTGTGTGAATAAGATCCTACCAGGGCTGTACAAAATGGGAATAAATCCCAATGGTCACCACTGGCCTCCACAATCCAGAGGTTCCTAAATGGATCGCTGTGTATTGCAATTCTATAAATATCTCAATTTTATAAATATCCTGCTTCAATATTATATTCAAAACAAACTTTGTAACTAAATATTCGCTCCTACTACACACAACATGGTGCTGTGTGAACATGGACATTGTAGTGTGCGCCACCTTTAGGATTATACCGGAACTGGAACACATATGTAATATATAAATCAGGATATTTACCAATTGATTCAGCACCTATAGTATGTATCACAATAACATCATATTGCGTGCTTCCTGGTGCTGCCATAACATGCACAGTTTATACACACATCTCAGGAATACCCCAATTGTGTGCATTCCTAAAAAAAAAACAACTAATAAACTTTGCTGTCAGCTGCATTTTGTTTGTTTTGCCAGACTTGTTCTACGTTCATGCATTTGTTTTAACTCTTTCTTTGCTCTCATGAACAGTGTCAACATGTGAGAAAAAAAGGAAGCCGGGGCTAGGGTTCGATTTCTGGCTAAGTTCGATTCTGTGCATCGAGTTAGCATGTTCTCCCCGTGCTTGGTGGGTTCCCTTTGGGTATTCCAGTTTTCTCTCACAGTCCAAAGACATGCAGATTAGACTAATTGGCGTTCCCAAATAATTGACAGTGGAACTTGAGGAAGCTATACAATTCATGTATCTCCAAACTAACTCAACTAACTCTACAATCAATTTATTTTATGTATGTGTATATATCAAGAGCCACGGTATCCAGGGTAATGTCCAAGAAGGACGAAGCACATCCAACAGGAGTAACTGTGGATGCAAGAGGAAGCTGTCCGAAAGGAATGAACCCGCATTGTATCAAAAAAACATAAAACCACAGCTGCCCAACTCACTGCAGAATTAAATGTGCACCTCAACTCTCCTGTTTCCACCAAAACCGTTCGTCAGGAGCTCCACAGGGTCATTGTACATGGCCGGGCTGCTACAGCTAAACCTTTGGTCACCCGTGCCGATGCCAAATGTCTGTTTCAATGGTGCCAGCAGCGAAAATCTTGTGCTGTGGCCAATGTAAACCATGTATTGTTCTCTGATGAGTCCACCTTCACTGTCTTTCCCACATCCGCGAGAGTTACGGTGTGGAGAAGCCCCAAAGAAGCATACGTGCAAGCTTCTGCGGTCCTTTTATCTGCGCTGAGAGCCAGCTTTTGTGATCCAGCCACTGAGGAGCAAAAGGCCACTGTGCTCACAGTTAAGGCCCCATTTCCCAGTCAGGGTAAGCCACCCAGACGTCAGAAGTCACAAGAGCTCACGTCTGAGGTCAGGCCAATGGATGGCTGCGTGGGGCCGGCTTGCCAAGACTGAGAGAGCTGCATGGGCCGCGGACACACTCTGCCACTCCATCACCGCCAACACTCACCAGTCAAGTCCCTCTCTATTGGGCAGAGCGTCTGGACCCACATGAGCGCACCCTCACTACTTCAATAAAATCGTAATCGTATTTAATATCACTGGGTATTGTGATATTATATGGTCCGGTCCCTGGTAATTCCCATCCCAACAGGAGTTTTTCTTCTTCTTCTTCTTCTTCTTCTTCTTCTTCTTTTTTTTAAACACCATTTTAGTTTTATTTCCATTTCTAAATGTTACTGATCTATTTATAACATTGTTTCAGTCCTTGATATTTCTAATGTTCTAAACGTTAGAAATCCTTCCTTACAAAACCTGAGAAACATTTGAGAAACATAACGAGAAACATTTTTACCATCAGCCAAAACACAGCATTGGTGCTGATTTTACAGTATGTTATACATATAATACAGAAAATGTGTGTTCCAAAGAAGATACCTCTGAAGTTTATGCAACATGGAAGTGACAAATCTAGCTTCCCTAAAAATGTCAAGTTGCTAACGTCAGCCGTTTTGGAGAGATGATTTTATATGAGCCCCAAAAATGGCCATTTCTCAGCGTTATACTGTCTCACTTTAAACAATAATAATTTAAAATGCAAATTAATCATATTTCTTTATGAGTATTGATACTAAAATTGGTGTAAGATTATAGAAGGATATGACCTGAATAAAAATGGTTGTTTAAATAGTTTTTTAGTAAAAAGCAAAAAAAAAAAAAAAGTGTCTGTAACCATGTCAAATTCATGTTGCAATCTCTCAATATTTCCACAGTTTTGCATTTTAGAATAATACACTTTTTCAGGTTTATGTCCTTCCATGTGAAATGTAAACTGGCCGAGTTTCATCTGAATGACAGTTAAGATCGTTGAAAGATTTGAATTCAAAAAAGTAACGGACACTAAAACATCAAAGGGCACGAAACTGTATTTAGTGTATTTAATGTGTTTCTTTTTATCTGATAAAAATGTAAATGTGTATGTATATGGATCAGGATATGAGAAGCATTAAGTATTATGAACAGTGGTGTTATATGATCAGATCTGATGATGATTTTTTTTGTCACCGAGGTGAGACACTTTCGTAGCACCGGTACCATGTTTAGAGCCGCATGCATTTTGCATGAGCACGGTGCGGTCACGTGACCGAGACGTCAGTCGCTCAGGAAGGACCGTCAAGAGAATTTTTTTTTTTTTTTTTTTGCCCCCTTGCAGGAAAATAAGACGAAATAAAGCAGATTGCGTCGGCGCGAGGCGGTAAGGACGCCGTTTCTTTACTCACAGCCAGGTTTTCACGCATGTGCATGCTTTCTGTGCGAAAATGCATGGGAAATGAACCGGGCTTTTTTTGTTTTGTCCTTTATTTTTGAGCCGTGAACGAGAATGAATGCAGTGCTGCCGTGCACACAGGCTCAAACTGCTCTCCCTTCATGCATTGTCACATTATTCTGGCGCACGTAAAGGATTTTGTTATGCAACGCTGAGATTGTGCTTTTCCCTTTCAGCTGCTACTGATAAACACTTCATCACGTCAGTCAGTGCTTCAGGATTGTCTCGGTGCTGGCCTGCAAATAGAAGCAATAGACGAATAAGTTGGAAATGTAGGAGAAATAAAAGCTGTATGTGTGTGTGTGTGTGTGTGTGTGTTTTTTTTTCAAATTGCTGTTTTTTTTTTTGTGTGTGACGGATCTGATGCATGAGCACATCTGCACGGCTCATGACAGTTGATCCGTGTCAGTCTCATCCAGATGTTCACATCTGGGCTATAGGTTTTCCCAAAAACGTGAGAACAAATGTATAATAATAATAATATCCGCCAATAGAGGGCGCCTAGTTTGCTTTCATAGTATATAATAATAATAATAATAATAATAATAATAATAATAGTTGCAAAGGAACTATTATATTGCCCTGGTTCGGATACCGATCATATAAATCCCTTATGAGGAGTATATCAAATTCCACTGCGTGTGTTTTGCAAACAACGAAAAATACAGTGGTACCTCACCATACGAAATGGCGAACGAGTCGAACCGCGCATATGTCCGGGAGCCGTTCAAAACCTGTTTCCGTCATTGGAAATCCATTTTTTTCCTTTTTTTTTTTTTTTTGCTGTTTTTTTCTTTTTGCATTTTCCGCACAATAAAGTGAAGACATTCAACCATGGGTCCCAAGAATGTTATGATGGTAGCAAAAAGAACACGGAGCCACTTTCAAACATATACATTAAGTAAAATATGAAATAAATAGACATTAAACCTCATTTAACCTTAATTTATGATTCGTCTCGGCACCGGCTGCTTTAAAGACCAAACTGAAAGCGGTTCCCTTTTCTTCTTGCTACCGTCCTTGCTTACATTCTTGGGACCCGTGTTGCTACAGTATGTCTTCACTAAATCTTGCACAAAATCTACATAAACCCCACAAAAAAAAAAAAAAGGTAAACTCGCTGCACTTGGCTTTCCAGACTAGTTTTGATCAGCCCCTGGACGTACGCGCATCGGTTAGTAAGTTGAAAATGCATCACATGCCGATGCAAATTTCTTGCAAAATACATCGAAAATTCGATCATATTGGCCCGGCTTGGTGGCGAACGTAAAATCCCCTAGGAGGAGTATATCAAATTCCATTCGGGGCATTTTACAAAAAAAAAAAAAAAAAAAAAACTGACTTCCTGTTAAGTATAGCCTATGAAATGCATTGCATAAATTGTTCAACTAAATGAGATCTAGAAGTGTACTAAAGTTTTACATGAATATGAGCAACTGTGTAAGGAGAATGTCTTTCTTGCTTCCTAATGGCAGCAAGCATGTTAAGACCCCCCCGATGATTGAAAAAAAATCCTTAAAAGAACAAATTACCTTTCGCACACTATGATGGCATAGTGCTTGGGCCCTAATAATAATAATAATAATAATAGTAATAATAATAATAATAATAATAATAATAATAATAATAATAATAATTCCACTCTTCTTCATGCGCCCCTGGTCAGATCAGGCTATCCTGGGAAGACTCACAGCTCCATGGTTCATGGTTCGATCCCGAGCTTGGTTTACTGTCTGTTTAGATGTTCTTCCTGTGCCCACATGGGGTTTCCTTTAGGTTCTCACGTTTCATCAAAATATGTGGATTGGCTACCATGGAGTCCCCTTATTTTTCTATGAGAGTGTGTGTGTTTTGTGTGTGGTATGTTGCCGTAGACCCGGGCATTAGAATTTGGCACTCGTATATGTTTCCATTTCACTCCCAGTGCTCCCAGAAAAGCCCCCAGATTCGCCGCAACCCTGACCAGAATGAAGCAACCCAAAAGACATTCTGTTCACAAAAACAGGCTTTACATAAAAAATAAAAAAAAAACATCACGAAATTACATCTAACTAGCTACAGAACAGAAACAACACTTTGCTTTTTTGTTGCTTTTGTTGTCGTGGAATGTGTTGTTGATGAAACTTTCCAGTCATCATTCTCTCTTTCACTAAAACAAAGTTTTGGCACACTTGCTTTCCTTTGGGGACGCTCCTGGGGACACGCCATTACTGCCAGCAAACTCGTATTGTCTCTAATTGTATACGAGTAACTCGTATTGTCACGTAAACACCTCAGTCGGAACAGTCTGACCCTATCAAACCCGATCAGAATGAATTTTCAAATGGGCATGAGAGTGACGGTGTAAACCTTTGATAACCCATTCAGTGGATAAATATTACTCGCGTAAACTCTTGTTCTGATCGTTTATTTCTTGTCAGAATAAATATATTCTTTCTGTGCATGTTTGCCCTATGTTGGGGTCACATTAGGTGACATGATGAAATTTCCAGGAAGGACACTTTGCTTATGTTACTCACCCGTGAGACCAGACAGCTCTCTCCCACCCGTCTTTAGCTTTGTCCCGAGCTAATGAAGGAGACTGATTTGCTCCCCATTTCATAAATTGATGAAAACATATTGAGACCAATCTTAATGCAGAAGGCGGGATGTATCAGTAAAGTTTGCAAGCCTAACATAACCTGAAAGTTGGAAAAATAAAATACTTCATCTCCATCTTCTGTTATATATTTCTAGTGGATTAAATGCTATATAATATAATATGTGTACTTTTGCATACATTATACATGTTTTTTTTTTATTATTATTATTTTAATTAGTTTGTAAATAAAAAAAATCTGTAAACTTGAATACTTGCTAATCAAGCAAGAAAAATTTTAAGTGAACTGGAAACTTTTAAAAATGAAAGTTTTGTAGCAGGAGTCTAGTTTCCAATGCTAAATGGTGTTTCCTCAATTCTGTTTCATTATTCCTATACTGTATATAATAGTATATACACAGATCAACCGTAACACTAACGTCACCGCCAGGTGAATTGAATAACACTGATTGACACTGATGTAAACTGGTGACAGGATCATGGGCACCTAAGGCTCATTTATGCTTGAGGGGACCAAAGGCCAACCAGTCTGGTCCAATCCCATATAAAAGCCAATCTAGTTCAAATTGCTGAAAAAGGTGAAAGGTATCAGGACACCTAGTGCATCAGAGTCTGATTTGTATGGGCTTAACAGGCAAAGAGTAGGAGGTAGTTGGTTTCGGCCGTCCAAATGCTCCAGATCGCAATCTGATCAACATCCATGGAATGTACCAGACAGACAAGTCTGATACAGTGAGACCCCACCTCACCACTCACAGCATTCAGAAGATCTACTGCAAACATCCTGGTGCCAGACACCAAAGCACACCCCCAGAGGACTTTTGGAGTCAGGGGGAAGCTACACAGTACTGGGCCTAATGTTTCTGTGTGTGTGTGTGTGTCTTAGGTTAAGAGGGGGCATCATGGACGTGTCCAGCCACAGCCTTTTCCTCTTGCAGCAGCTCAATGTCCAAAGGGAGTTTGGTTTCCTGTGTGACTGCACGGTTGCCATTGGCAACGTGTATTTCAAGGCTCATCGAGCAGTGCTGGCTGCATTCTCCAACTACTTCAAGATGATCTTCATTCATCAGTCCAGGTTAAGCAAGTTTCATTATTAAAAACATTAAGATAGTGTTTAATGGATATGATTTTAAATGTATATGGCCCAAAAATATAGTGCTGTGTACTGATGATGAATCCTGGAATATTATTGGTCAGAAAGGTGACATGTTATCGTTTCTACATTAACGCTCCATGTAATCAATATGGCACCTTATTTGTCAAGGAGACATCTATACCTTTGTATAGTGTCAGCTCTGTTCTAGGTGTATTTCGCGACCAATATGTTAGTCAATATGACATGTTAGTTAATAAGAAATTAATTTAACATATCAATTAGCACTAGCATTAACATTAAGAACGAGCGTGCAATGTGACAATACAGGATGACAGGGTTTTTTTTTTCTGGGATATCATCAGTACTTTCATCATCATTTCATCACTGACCAAATTGATAGGATTTGCTATTAAATATACGTTTAGTTTTTTATTTTTTTCTCTTTCTTATGGTAAATTATTTATTTTATATTGACTAGAAAACTACTTGCAAATGAAATCCAAATTGTTTATTAAATGATAATTGTGTGAATAGATACAATTAATTTTGTTAAACAATATTCTTAAGTGTAAAAGTTTTCAAGTTTTTGATTCATAATTAAAACCATATTCGACTGTGGACTTGCGCCACCACTGCCAACAATTTCTACATTGTATGCCTTGAAGATACTGTTTTAAGTCAGAAATGATTGATGTGCTAAATGTATCCTTTATTTGTTTCTCTATGTTTAGTGAGTGTATTAAGATCCAGCCCACTGACATCCAGCCAGACGTCTTCAGCTACCTTTTGCACATCATGTACACAGGCAACGGCCCCAAGCAGCCTGTGGATCAGGCTCGCTTACAGGACGGGATCAAGTTCCTCCATGCGTACCAGCTATGCCGCAAAGCAACCGACAATGGAAGTGACGCCACCGCAGACCCTATCCGTATATCCAACCTGTATGGCATCCAGATCTCTTCCCAGCTGGGCACTAAAGAGTCCCCGGGCATGAAGGGTACCGGAGCACGGGAACCTGAAGACAGGCGGAGTGGCTCGCGTAGCCGTCCGCTGCCAGCTTTAGCAGGGATCGAAGGGCACACATCGGAGCGGCAGTCCCTCAGTGTGCGAGCCATCACCTCCGGGGACGAATGTGACATCTTGGCACGGATCAAACAGGAAGAGGAGGAGCCGGATGAGGGTGAGGAACCGCGAGCGCCTGCATCTTTGCCATCAACCCAAGGGAGCCCGTGCCAGGCTGGTTTTAAGGACGGCCCTCTGGCTCTGCTGTGTCCTCAATGTGGAGAAAGATGCCTCTCTCCTGAGGGACTACAGGAACATCTTTTCACACATGCGGCTTGCGCCCTCATGGAAGGACCTTCTGAAGACAGTAGGGGTGACATTAAAGGGCCAACAGAAGAGCGACAGTGCCACGCACTAGCAGACGAGCTGGCGTTAGAGATAAGGCGAGGCACAGCAGGCACAGGAAGTCCACCTGCAGGCTTCACACGTAAAAGGAAGATGGCATGCGCAGTCTGCAACTTGCGTTTTTCACAGAAAAGCCAACTCCAGGAGCACATGTTCGCCCACATGGGAAAGCCACTGCGCCAACACCGATACGGGCGCTTCGGGGGATCGCTGATCCATCCCAGTGAGGGAACGTCAGAAATTGAGGACGTAGCCCAGGATAATGGCAGCTCCTGCTACTCCCTGGACTCAGAAGTCTCTCATGAGAGTGTTGATGCAGTGGCGGTAGAATGACGCCTACCCCTACACAACGGACATGTTCCCTGCATTCCAGTCCACTTTTAACACACCCTTGTAAATTTCTACTCCTGACTTAATTAAGTAACTACTACATTCCACAAGTATTTTATTTCTTCTCTGTGGAGCAGAATCAGCTTGCTAATTAGTCAGTTAGCTAGTTAGCATGCTAATTACCGAGCTAGCATGTTAACTAGAAGATAGGTTGATATATAGATGGATTTGTACATAAGACCTGGCGTTTTACTGGTGTTTATATTCATTAAAAACTTCATTCAGCAGGGTTTGAATAACTGGCAGGATTTTTGTTCATAGTTGTCACTGCTGTCTTTAGTTAATTAGCACAAGATTTTTAAATCAGATTTTTATTGGTAAATGTTTATACTGTAAGCAGTGTCCAGCTGAATAATATGAGGTGACTTGATACATTTTCTGACAGGACTTTTAAATAATATTAATGATTGAGGTTAACTCTATCCAGCTAGCTAAAATGGTATAATGTGACAGGATTTCTTACAGTTGTTTTTAAGTGGATTTATAAACGTTAAACAATTTCCACTTTTGATGCTAGTCATGCTAGCTTGAGGCTATGCTAGCTTTATACCTGATACAATCGCTGGAAGGATTTCTAAATACGATCTGCACTGCTAATGCTACTCATCTGTCTAAGATAAAATGATTATTTCCACTTTTAATGAAATACAGCTAGTTAGAAGTAACTTAACAGGATTTGTCTGATAGGTTTATTTATTTAGTTTTTAATATCATAGTCACAAACAATAGTAATTTCTACTCCTAATGCCGAACAGCTAGCTAACATGCTCATCTGACAGGATTGCCAATTAGCTTCAATGCTAACATGAATGAATTATTCCAGCATTTGAGCTAACCTGTCAGGATTCCTGAGAGAATCTTTGTAATATTCATAATCTTTACATAATCTTTACTTGACATCATGTGAAAACATGAATAAATATTTATAATGTTCTGAATACCAAAATGAAAGGATTTCTGACAGGATAAAAAAAATATATATATTCATGAATAAAAATAAAAATTCAAAAATTATATATTTTTTTCTGCCAACGATATGAAGGCAGATAACATAAGCTAACATCATGAAATTTCTTTTTGAATATTTGACTGCTATTGCTTTATATATTGTCTAACTTGACAAGATATTCAAGAAAATTACTAATTACTTACTAATCAATTACTAGAGCAAGTCTGAAAGGATTTCTGACAGGATTGCAAAAAAAAAAAAAAGACATTAATGAACACTCATTATCATCCCCACTATAAATGCTACTCTGTTAGCTAACATGCTAACCTAACAGGAGTTACAATTTTATTTGACTGCTAATGTGGGCTAAAATAATATTTATGATCTAATGCTAGCAAACAAGCGACTACGAGCCAACTCTGAGCTGAATTTCTGCGAGTCATTTTTCTAATATTTGCTGCTAACTAGTTGACATCAAATGAAAGATAAATAAATGCTTGATGAGATTATAATCATACAGTGACAGGATTTCTTACAGGGTTTTAACCTCATATTTATAAATACTTATAATTTTCTCTGCTAACGTCTGTTAATGCTAACCTGCCGTGCTTTCGCTTGAGATATTTAACATGCTAATGCTCTAAAACGGTAGCGAACATGACAGAAAATGTAATAAAACATTTATGAATGTTTTTGGAAAAGAAGAGATTATTGGTGAAGGGAAGTTGACAGTGGTGTGTTTAAAATGTTACTGTAATGCAGGAGGATGGAAACCGCTTGACTTCAGACTACATGTCCATCCGTGTGTTTCTGTTCTCATGTGTTGAAGGGTTTGGTGTTTGGTGTGTACAGTATTTTACATCGTGGTTTATAGATGAAACCGATCAACTGCAGTCTTCCTTTTTCTCTTCTTTAATAGATGAATCTTAGATGTCTAAAATGTGCGCACATGTTTTGGACCCTTCTGATGAATATGTGTACGTTTCCCTCAGACAGATGTGTCTCTTCCACAAATTGGCAAAAAAATTATCTGAAAATTGCTCATAAATCATCAAATGTGAGGCTGAAGGAATGAAAATAATTGTGACTTTTTTAACTAAAAAAAAAAAAGTAAAGTAAATAGGTTTATAACGTCTAATCAAACACTTTGTAAACAGTTTTATTTGCACTGATAACTGGAAAGACGCTAGACATTTTACCCTTACTGTGAGACAATAGACAAACAACTTTTATCAAAACCACTGTGATACTGTTTTTTTTTATTTTTTATTTTTTTATTCCACTTTGGGATTGCCAGATCTGCTAAAATGAAGAACCAAGCACTGAGTCATCTTTAGTGGACTGACGAGACTAAACCAGCACTGCAAAGCCACAGATGACAGATTGAAAACACTCTTCTTTGTCATAGTAACTAAGTAAATAAAAAGAAATCGTTTTATTCATGTGTAGCAGCGACCACATTTAAACCTACTGAACAATCAGATGGAATTTAGGCATAGTAACTAAATCTTATTGTGTTAAGAGTTAAGAGTTAAGCAAACAAACATTTTATGGTATTACGATACAATCGAATTCAGTGCCTTAGACATATTTGCAGTTTTGAAACGGAAAGCACTTAAAATGTTGTGTCACTAACAAAGCCAGTTATTATAAATATGAAAAAAAAAAAAAAAGAAAAGAAAAAATGCGATGGATCTTCACATACTCTGTGTTTTTGTTCAGTATGTCAGTGTTATGTTAGTCTAGTGCCTGATTTTGTTGTGTAGAAAACTGGTGCTTTATTAAAAAATAATAATAATTAAAAAAAATGAAAGAAAACTGTAATTTCTGCTTAAAGATCAGAGATATGTAGTGGTTTCTAATGGATTTCAGTGTGTGGTCTGTGATGGAATGTGTTGTTCCTAATGCTTCTTTAAGGCTTATCTGTATTTTCTAATTTATTTATTTATTATTATTATTATTTTTTTTATTTTTATAATTATCATTTAAACACCAGTGAAGCCCACATTGATTTTAATGGACAAACATTAAAACATTTTTTTTTTACTCTTCAGCAGGGATATGGGCAAAAGTTCGTCTTTGCTTGTCACTTTACATAACTGGAATTCTGTGTTCACTTTCATAAGACAGACAGACATAAAAGAAAGAAAGAAAGAAAGAAAGAACACTAGGGTTAAAGGTCATCCGTCATCAGATCTGAACTTTCTGTGCCTCGAACAGTAAAAGGCAAAAAGCATTCATGTTGTAGTTTTTATGTTTAAAAAAAAAAAACTAAATGCATGGGCATTTTTAAAAATGAATTAAACACTTGAGCAGAAGTTAAAGGTCAACTGTACTGTGATAAATAAAAGAAACTCATGAAAAACTGAACCTTAGGCTGCATTTGTATTTCATCAGCCTCTCGGGTAATACTGTGTGACTGCAGTACCTGTGCTGGAAGTTTTATTATTTAAACGAATTGAATATATTTAAACAAAGTTACGCAAACCTAAATTATTATTATTATATAAATCCTAATATAAACAATAATCTAAACTATAAGAACATAGAATAAAAGATACCTGGACATGATACTGTGTGCCATTTGCTTCCTGTTTAAAGGTTATCCTGTGGTCGTGGTAAAGATGTTACTCTGTTTCAACAAAAAGGAGATTGCTGAAACTACTAAAATTTGGTTAAGAACTGGAAGGATAGTGCGGAACCATCATCTTTGAGGAAGAAATGTGGTCGAAAAACATCCTAAATGAGCGTGATGGGAAATCACTTAAACACTGGTGAAATCAAATCATAAAAAACAAACTGACAAACTCACTTTTAATATTGGAAGCAAGAGCATTTCCACATACACCATGTGATGAGAGCTCACAGCATTGGAACTAAACAGCTCTGTAGCCTTAAGGAAACCACTTATCCTCGAGGCTAATTGGGAAAAATATGCTTTTTTTTTGCTAGGGAGTGTATAGAATAGACTGTGGAATGATAGAAAAGGTTCATGTGATCTGATGAGTCCAGATTGACCCTGTTCCAGAGTGATCCAAGTCTGTGGGTTGCTCCTGTTGGTCAGGCCAGTAACCTCATTTGCCCAATAAATAAGGTCAGCTGACGAGCTGAATGTACTGAATGACCAGGTCATCACATCTATGGGTTTTTTTCCTTCCCTGATGAAGACGGCCATATTCCCGCAAGTGTTTAATGATCATTTATGAATTGATTGTTTTCTGCGTGTGACAGAGATCATTTCCTTTTATCGTGTATCTTTTATTTAAGTAAAAATGTAAATAATAAAAGTGTTATTTGTGTGGTTTTTAGGACTATCTTTAAATAACAAAGTCTTTCTTTTTTTTTTAATCGGTATCATGCTTTGACACTAGAGGGAAGCATTTGATTGAAAAATGGAAACTTTTCCTTTCAAATGAACAAATTATCACTTTTGCTCAAAGCTCTTGTCTGACTTTTTTTTTTTTTTTTCGCTGATAACATGTGATGGAAACCAAATCGTACGCGGTCTCGAGCGAACGTTGAGGCCGACCTTGTGCACGAGCTCCGGAGCATCACGTATTTGCCTACATGGTTTCTATTTACATATGGACATAATCCACAGGAAGATAAATGGCTTCTTTCCCTGCCTGCTCTCACCACACATTTCCATGTATTTAAAACAATAACTTCGAAGATCTCATTCCATCGTAACGCAAAGCAACTCAAGAGTTCCTTAAAAAAAAAAAAAAAGAGTTGAACATAAAAAAAGAAGAAGAAAAAAAAGAATGCAAAATAAGATGTTGTGTGGCTGGAACCTGTAAAACCGTGGGTTCCCCATTGCTATAGAAACCAGGCTTACGCTGCAGTCATATGAGAGATAATGTCACATTCAGGATAAAAATACTGTACAACTGTGGGAGAAGGCATGGAATTAAACCGGTGAAACGTTTATTTATTTTTAATATGCAAAAATGTCATTCAATTTCACCAACGTGAATATGTGATAGACGAATAAATAGATTCATTTTCCAGTCTCCAATGCATTTAAAATGTTTTTTTTTTCTTTATTATATCAAGATATTGAAAGACACTGAAAATACTTACAGGCCAAGGCATGATACAAATCTGTTACTCGGAGAACAACCACGCATACAAACAATACCGTGCTAACTCATCCAACAATGAGTAGTAAATAAAGGAAATCTGTAGGAATCAGAGTGTGTATATATATATATGTGTGTGTGTGTGTGTGTGTGTGTGTGTGTGTGAGGGAAAGAGAGAAGATTAGACATGATCCTGATCCATCTGACGGCTCTGCAGCTCTGCTGAAAGCTGTTCTACGGCACCACTGATAGCAGCGCGGACCAAAGACAAAGCCGTCTGAGCGAGCACGATCTCGGGAAAGCGACTCTGCGAAGTCTTTAACGTGTAGCAGGATCCGTTAAGCGAAACTAGCGGCGACAGCGTGCCATATTGCGGAGTTGTGCTTTCAAACAGCTCATCGTTTTCTTCTTCCGATGAGTGAACGTCTTCTATGGTGATGACCGGTTTGAACCTAAAAGTATTTTCATTTCCAACAGGAACGTCGACTACCATGTGATCCGTGACCGGATCTTCTGGAGACGTCCTGGGATCTTCCGGCTCCAAGGCCCCTGTTAGCGGAACCTCGTTAATCTCTATCTTGGTGTCCTCGTCATCTACAAGACACAGGGAGTGGGCTTCAGATGGATCTTGGTGATTTTCATGGACAAACACAGCGTTTGAGTCAACGTTCACGTCTACGTTCAAGGAAATCATTTCTATAACCTCATTTTTGGGATCTTGTGATTCCGAACTGGTCACGTCCTCATCAATCCCGCTTAATTCGTTCTGCTGTTCATCCACAGCTGCTGGTTCCGCAGTGCCAGATATACACTGATCAACACTTCTTTCTGCGGATATTTCTCTGAATGTATCATTATGTCCATGTTCGTTATGTTCTTGCTTGCCTTTGGATGAATGTTTTTTAAAGATGCGCCACATTCTCACCTTGAGCTTTCTTGCACTAAGCCTCTTCACCGGCTCTTGTTTGTGTTTTGTTTTACAGGAATCACTTGATTGGGTCAGGAGTTCCTCATCTTGGATGCTTTTTTGTGTCCTGTCGTGAGAGTTTTCCTCAATGTCCTCCACAGCTTTCATTCCCCACTTTTTTCTCCTCCGAACACAGGAGAAAATCCGTCGAATGGTCTCTCCAGCTTTGCTTCTTCTCCGCCTCTTCTTCATGTTCTGCTCCAAATTTGATGTTGTTTCCAAACACTCATCTTGGAGATCCATGCACATTCCTCCATCAACTTCTGCAGCTGGGACACTTTCAGGGCTTTCAGGGCTTGTCAAGTCGCTTTGCTCGTGTTTTGCGGCATCCATTGGTGCGTCATCGTCGTTGTTGTGCCATCTCTGCTTTCTTGATTTTCTCTCAACTTGACCTGGAGATATGGATTTGCCCAAGAGAAGTCGCGGAGGTCCTGTTAGTTTTCTCTTCAAGCCTGTTTTCTCCTGGAACTCTGCACCGTTGCTTTCTTCGGTCTCCATCAGTTAAGAGGCAATAAGGTTCCTCCAAGAGCTGTAAGGAACCAGTATCCAGTTCCAGAGATATCAGTGGGATAAACTGGTGAACTTGCTGCAAGGCGACAATGACAACAATCATTTTTATATCAGAATGACATTTTCCTTCATTTTAATCAGATTAGAATAGAATGAATTTCATAAGGACTAATCAGCTCTAATGTTAACAGTTAAACACTTTTTTTTTGATTTTAAGACATTTTATCATGATTTTACAGCAAGCCATCACAAGCCTAGGGTTTAAGGGTTTATAGAAGGGGTCACTGGATAATTATGGGTTCTTTGCATCCAAAATGTATAATCCTTATTGGAAACATTTATGATAAAAACACTTCTTTAAGTTCTGCTGGGTTTCAGTAACAACTTCACAGATTCTCCTAACACTTAAAGAGTTTATTTAACATATGTACCATTACTCTGTTTAAATCCATTCGTTCTTCAAGGGTTCTTTGGTGGAGCGTTGGATGATTTCCTAGCTCACTAAAATGATTCCATTCTGAACCCATTTGATTTTCAGCCTAACATTGGGCATCTTCAGGAATGCTCTCCTAGAAGAACATCCAGATTACACTTAGATCTAAGGGATCTAAAATCTCGAAGAGTTTATTCCATTACCCACTTTCCAGTTTTATGGTTGAATCATTAAGACTTAATCTAAAAAAAAAAAAAAAAAGGTTCCATTTGTACGATGCTCTAATGGGTCAGCACTGTTGTTGTTGTTTTTTTTTTTTTGCATCAAACCTTTAAAGCATCTTATAAAGCAAAATTATCAAAGGATGATAGCATGCAAGACAATGAACTAAGACAATGACTTTGTTGTGACACTGGTTCTTCACAGAACATCAAAACATTCTAAGAATGTCTACAGTTCCATCTTGTTGAATAAAACAGATGTTTCTCTAACTGTTTGTTGGATAAGTAAGAAATCTTAGCTTCTAAAAACGACTTGTTGCATGGTTCTCCGTAAACCAAAAAAAAAAAAAAAAAAATCTTTAAGTTGTTAAAAGCATCTTAGCTTCCAAAGTGTGATTCTACTTGAAGCTGTTTTTCGTTCTCTGGTATAAGATTAAATAAAGAACCAGAGTAATTAACGTTTAATTCTTGGGTTTATTGCATGTACAGATGTTCTTGGAGCATTCTTTAAATGCAGTCACTACCTCGTTTAGTCGTTCTCACCTAGCAGCCAGATCTCCTTTCTAAGAATCGAAGGCTGACACCTACGAGTCCACATGTTTTCAATGCATTTTCAAGCCTTTCATCAGGATTCCAATTTCAGCCTCCCAACATCAGGGACAACACTTTACCATACCACAGTGCAACACAGACAGAAAATGCATTCTTTATTTGGAGGAAGGAAGGAAAGTGTTTCACGTCAGTAATAAACACGGTATTTTAAATAGCAGGTATAAAGAAACTCAAATGAATTGTATCAAGGGGCAGTGGTGGTGCAAACGGTTACGGCTGACCCTGCTCTCTACCGCCAGCTTCCAAAAATAGTGATTTCACTGTACTGTACATTGAATCGTAAACAAATAGAAAAAAAAATGAATCACTGAATTATAGCAGTGCTGAACTGAATCGTAATGATGCTAAACTGATTACTAAACTAAACTGCATCACTGTGGAACTGAATCATATAAGAGCTGATTTTATTCATATTGGTGCTGAACTGAATCATATCGGGGTCAAGCTGAATCATATACAGTACGTGCTAATCTTTTTGATTCATCCATATTTTTCACATTTCATACAAATTTCGATCATTTTAACAACTGTTACTAAAATTCAATTAAAATTGAATTGAATCATATCAGTGCTGAATTGAATCATATTTGTGCCAAACTGAATCATGTACATGCTGTACTGAATCATAAACATGCTGAACTGAATCCTATCCGTAGTGATAAGCGTGAGTGTGTTTACTGACACTGTGTCCATGATGAGCAGCAACGCAGGTAAATACAGACGCTGGGTTTTGTCCATCTGGAAGCAGGTGTGTGGACTAAACTTAATGAACCTTTTGTGCTCTTTTGTTTAAATAGGAACAGATATATTGCTTGCGCACACACACACATACACACACACACACACACACACACACACACACACACACACACACACACACACACACACACACACACACACATTTAGTTACTTCACAAGGCTCATGATTCGATAAAAATAGTCAGAGCTGTTTTTCTTACATCTTTAACCTCATTTCACGTATGAATATTAATGAGGACGTAAATCGATGAAGTCACATGACTTTCTGAGGTTATAAATATCCTGATATCACTTATGTTATCTAACATAACTACCTCGCTTTTGTCACAGATTGAAACGAGTAAGATTCCCATTATTGTTTTCACAGTGATTTACAGTTTTTTTTTTAATTATCATTATAACAACAAAAATAATTATGTGACATTAAAAGAACCCTTGATGAATAGCATTTTCCTAAAATTAGCTATCTAGCTTAAAACACAGGTCGTATAGCTGAAAGTTTATTTTCATCTTCAGTCTGTCAGAGTAACCACACCCCTAAACAGTTTTATAAGAAGTCCTAAGAAAGTAGCTGTTTTGTTGATGCAATAATAATAATAATAATAATAATAATAATAATAATAATAATAATAATAATAATAATAATAATAATAATTTATACAGTCCTTAACATTTCTATTTCATATTATAACTATAAATGTGCAGAGGAAACACCTCTGTTCTGCAGAATAAAGTTTCCAGCCTGTACGTTTCCATGGAACACAACATCAGATTTTAGTTAAAGCATTAAAAAGCATTAAAAACCCACGAGCATCACCACCATCACCTACCTGCGTACCGGAGCGCGTACTGAAGGAGCTCGATGTGTGAGTGCATCTGATTGTATGTGTGTCCGTGTGTATATGTGTGTGTGTGTGTGTGTGTGTGTATGGGAGAAGCTCTGTTTGCACCATGCGCTCATCAGTTTCCATAGCAACCGGCTGACTGACAGTTTCCCACGACGTCATCCAAATGGCTTTTATAGCAACGTTGTCACGGACGTCACAACCAAGTCGTCCAAAAGTCAATATTTCATCAAGACCTAAAAGCAGTTATTAGGTTTTAACCCTTTAAACGCCAAACCAACCTGGACAGAGAATTAAAGGTTGCAGCCACACGGCAACGCGTCAAAAGAAAGTGCTAAAGGAGATGATGATCTTGTTTACATTTCTATCCATGATTACACAACTATTGTCTAGTGCTTCAGCGTTACAAAGAGTGAACAAATGGAAATGTCTGCCTAAAATTACATGAACATTTAAATAATGTTTAATAAGCATGCTGTATGTGGAATCACATGTGGAAGTAAATGAATCATGGTTATGAATCACATGTCCAAACAATTCATTATATGCAAGAATAACAGGTAGATGTCAATTCAATTCAATTCAATATATATATATATATATATAAATAAAATATGAATAAAAATAAAAAAATAATTTAATGTAAATGAATCATGGTTATGAATCACATGTCGAAATAAATGAATCAAGGTTATGAATCATATGTGGAAACAAATCATTAAGAATCACATGTAGATTTAAACTCATCAAGTATAAGAATCACATGTGGGATTAAATCAATCATGTGTAAGAATCTCATATAGAAATAAATGAATCTACTGTAAAAATCACATCTGGGAATAACTGAATTGTGTGTAAGAATCACATGTTGAAATAAATGAATTGAGTGTAAAAAGAGTCACATGTGGAACTAAATGATTCATCTCAACAAAATCACACGTGGAAGTAAATGAATCATGGTTATAAGTCACATGCTAAAATAAATACATTGCGTTTATGTGGACATGAATTAATTATTTTAAGCACCACTTATGAAAATAAAAGATTAATTAAAAAAAAGATGGAATACATGAATTGTGTTTAAGAATCACACGTGGAAGTAATGAAGTAATGAAGGGTACGAATGAGTCAACAAAAATGAGCTACTTATGAAGGTATATGAATCACGAGTATCATCATAATCATAAGTGGAAAAAAAAATCATGTTTAAGAGTCACATGTCAAAATAAATTCATCATTTAAACAAAACACACACGTGGATATCCATGTAAATGGATAATTTAGTTGCAGGAACATTTTTAATGATGTATTTTAAATAGTATAAGCTTGACTGGGCATGACAGCGGATCAGAAACCCCTGATGATTAGGATACAAAAATAATATCATCTAGTTAACTGTGAAATTAAATCACACACTCATTACATTATCACATCACACACCCTTATGGTTTAGATTTTCGCCCAGAACTTGCATGTTCATTAACGAGTGTGTGTGTGCGCGTGTGAGTGTGTATGTATGTGTGTGTGTATGTCTGTGTGTGTGTGTGTGTGTGTGTGTGTGTGTGTGTGTGTGTGTGTGTGTGTGTGTGTGTGTGTGTGTGTGTGTGTGTGTGTGTGTGTGTGTGTGTGTGTGTGTGTGCGTCATCTAGCCTATTTATAGTTTGCTTTCCACACTTTTTGCTTGTGGTGCTTCAAAATCATTAAATCTTTTTTATTTTTATTCCTTTTATATTGTAAATAATAATAATAATAATAATAATAATAATAATAATAATAATAATACCACATGCTATTTTAGCCTTAAAGCCTGAGTGCTTAAAACACAAGAACAAGAAAAATTATAGAAATGTATGCAAACCTTTTACCTTAAACTAAATCACAGGAATATGATATAATAATGTTCAAATAAAATATTTTTTATTAGTGTTTATACACGTAGAATTAAGGTAAATATTCTAGCTGTATGTCCAGAGATATGGAGATTAAAATTTTTTTGGGAAAAAAGAAAAAACACCAGCATGGATCGTGTTCTAGTTCTTGTTTAAAGTGCTTTATAACGATACTTAGGATTAAAACCTTTCTTCAATTCTGTGGATATTTAGCAACTGATTTTGCCAAAATTTAAAAATCGATATGTTTCACCTACTGCCCACTATTGGACACAACTAACCTGTGCGACTTATTACCTGACCTGACATGACGGGTTACATACTGTATAATACAATATTGCTCAAAATAATTCTAAAAATGAATTAACGCAGTATTTTACCCCATAAATATGATTAAAAGTTGCTCTAATGTACATAGTTGCTGTTTACAAAAATACTGTTTCCTGTGGAGTTTTATTCCTATTACACCACAACACTGTGGCACCGAATCACATTATTCTATCAATCAAATAACACATCATGTCTTTTGAACAATTTCTAGTTACAGTTAAGTTGAAGTTGTAAGATTATGTCATTCACATTATAGCAGCCATAAACAGTTCCCTCACCAGCATTTTTTTTTTTACATTCAATAAAAATTAAACAAATACACACAAATAACAAAAACAACAAAAACGAAGTTATTGCTTTACTTTTGCCCTGATACTGGAGACTCCTTCCACAAAATCCAAACTGATTGGTTCTCTGATTTGTGAAAAGCATCCGGGAATGAACAATTAAACTATTTAAAATTTTTTGCTTGAAACATGATCAGTTGCTATGGAAATGTTCAATTATGAGGACCGGAAGGTTATTATAAACCTGCAGTTATCAAAAATGAATTAACACATACTGATCAATCAGGATGTCGTATTTAAAAGAGGCATGACATTGTACACAGTTACAATGAGTTATATATCTGATATACTTAAATCAGCCAAAAGTTACCGTTACAGTATATAAAGCCAAAGTTCCTACAAAATTACAAACATACATTTAACATGTTTTATCACTTTAATGGCTGTAAAATCGCTAAATTATCTTTGAAAATGTCGACCGCTTTCTAAAGTTTATGTACGTTTAAGAGTCAAAGTCATGTGATACAAATAGTTGTTTATAAAAGACGAATAAAATTTTAGATGTTTTAAGCTGTGTTGTAAAATTGTCGATTTAAAAAACAAATGTATTCAAGATGGAAAATGATAAGGAATCTTTTTTTGTGTTTGTTTGTTTGTTTGTTTGTTTGTTTGTTTGTTTGACCCCTCCAGTTGGTGGAAATTAGCACCAAGACTGACATTAATAACACCTGAAAATACTGATTGATAAATACTGAAAATACATTGTGGTTGGTGTGATAGTAAAATCACACATAAGACAGCTGGAGTATTTGGCACGTAAACTGCTGTACTCTAGTAATATTATTCACCCCACACATGCACACACACACACACACACACACACACACACACACACACACACACACACACACACACACGCACACACACACTGTACTTGTGTGTGCATGCACGCACACTCTGAGCTGCAGCTGCTTCTCCTGATGGACGGGTCGGGTAATGCGTAGGAGCAGTTAAAGACCAAAACTGTTTTTCAGAAGCATCTCGAGAACGTGACTTCCTGGAACTCGAACCTGAAATGGAAAAGAAATCCAGCAACGGGTTTAAAACCTTTACTGATTAGGAGTCTAACATCATTGACTATACCAGACAAAAAAACAACAACAAACAAATAAAAAAACGACAGAACGATTGGATGATGATCACCTGATTACCTCCTTGATTACCCGATGCTTTGTCACACAGATAACAGTGTAATCTAGTAAATGATCGCTGCTGTTCTGTTGAATATACAAGTTATTTTCTGCTGGACTTATTCAAAAGAGAAAGAAGTGCGTGAAAACAGATGGAGAAGGTAATAAGGGTAGTGATTTGCAGAAGTTTGTTTCGTTATCATAATGTGACTACCTCTGACTCTGGATTTTGGGGCGTTTGCTAGCGTTAGTGTTAGCATTAGTATTAGCATTAGCTCATCCAGTGCTTCTGTTGCAAATGAAACAATGCTGTGAAACAGGCTGTGTTTTATTTTTTACATAAAATGATGTGCGGGTGACGTTAACTAATACTGACATTTCAATTGATCAGGGGTTAGATATCGGATTCAGCCTCGTGTTAGAAGCTAGTTAGCTTTGTAGCTCCCGTTAGCCGTGAACAGAACAAACAGGCGGTTCAGAGGCGATTACAAACTTAGAAGCGATAATGTTTTCTGCATTATATTTACTTCGTAGATTTACAGTTTTATTCTACAGGGTGGGCCATTTATATGGATACACCTTATTAACTGAAAAGTGGATTGGCCGTCGTGGGCCAGTTGAATGGCCCCCAAGGTCTCCCGATCTGACCCCCTTAGACTTTTATCTTTGGGGTCATCTGAAGGCAATTGTCTATGGTGTGAAGATACGAGATGTGCAGCACCTGAAACTACGGATACTGGAAGCCTGTGCCGGCGTTTCTCCTGCGGTGTTGCTATCAGTGTGTGAAGAGTGGGAGAAGAGGGTTGCATTGACAATCCATCACAATGGGCAGCTCATTGAACACATTTTATAAGTGGTCAACTTATAAACTTGTAAATAACTCATGAAAGAATAAAGTTACGTTAAAACCAAGCACACCATTGTTTTTCTTGTGAAATTCCCAATAAGTTTGATATGTCACATGACCCTCTTCCTATTGAAAAAAACAAAACTTGGATCCAAGTTGGCCGACTTCAACATGGCCACCACCCATCTTGAAAAGTTTGCCCCCTCACATATACTAATGTGCCACAAACAGGACGTTAATATCATCAACCATTCCCATTTTATTAAGGTGTATCCATATAAATGCCCCACCCTGTACAGGTAAACACAAACAAACAACATAAAAAGGCTGATTACAGCTAGAACCTTATAATAAACAATTTTATTTAGCTTCTCTTAAAGACAGCTAAGAGCCCTTAATTATACAAAGAACTATGTTTTGTTTATTTTATTATTTATATTTTTTAATGGACCTAACTGAAGGAGGAAGAAAAAATAAATATTCATTAGTGCTCCAAGAAGAAAAAGAAACAGTGTTATTACAGCCGAAGCATTTAGTAAAATGTCATCACATCCAGTAATGGATCACTTGGCGCAGGTGGAGCGTTACGTCAGTTTGTCTTAATGTCAGTTGATTGGAATCAGTTCATATAACAAAGGGTTTATATCCACATATGCCTCTGTGAGAACCTGTTAGAACTGGTTGCAAACTAGAACCTTTTATTAGGCTAACGATCTTCAACAACAAGGGCTGTTCAAGTCAAAACGGGACTTTTGATTATACAGAATAACAGAACAGTTGTGAGAGAAAACATTCCCTTTATGTCTCTATATAATCATATAACATGTCTCTATATAATCATATAACATGTCTCTATATAATCATATAACATGTCTCTATATAATCATATAACATGTCGCTATATAATCCCCGGCTACACTAATGCACTTATCCCAGTGTCTCACTACTGCTTGGACACCATCAAGGTAGAAAGTTTTCTCAGTACGCCGGAGCCGTGATCAGACCGCCTGCTTCATATCTGAAACCCCGGCCTCCCAGGAACCCCTTTAACGGCCCAAACATGTGGAAATAGCTTGTAGCGAGGTCAGGACTGTACAGGCGGACGTGGCGATGTCTCCCAGCTGAGTTCCTGTAATGTGTGAGCGGTGTTGGTGAATGATTGTGTGTACAGTTCACACAGACAGATTTCAAAGATCAGGTGTTTCACTGGCTAAATGTTCAATGATCTCCGAGCCAGCTCGGCCGGAATCGTCATTTACGGATGCACAGACTTCTTTTAAACGTTTGCACCATTCAAGTGTTTTTCTGCAGCTAAGAGCCACTGAATTGTGCTTGAAGTCTCCTGTAAATATCACCGGCTTTTACACCTTCATTCACCTCAAGTCCTGGTTTGACTTGAACGGCCCGCGTATATAAAGAGTGCACAACAAGTAGCCGGATTCAAACCAAAACATTTTAATAAGTAGATTTTTTTTTTCTAAAAAATTTGATCAATTATTCATATTAAGTTATTACCGTACCTGTGACTAGCTGTTACTCTTGAGGTGATTGTCTAGAAGTAAAAACGGCCACGTCAGATCTTCACGACAGTTTTTCTAAAAAAATAAATACAAAAATAAAGAAATGAAAGAAAGAAAGAAAGAAAGAAAGAAAGAAAAAGAGGTAGTGTTTAAAAACATCTCATTATCAAATTGACATAGCACATTTCTTGTTGACATGAGCCTGTTATAACATTTTTATAAGGTTATATCAATGTCATTAGTATCTCTTGTCACTCCAAGTACAATTAGGGTCACATAAGGATAATAATATGGTTTTAAATATAAAATCTAAAGCCAACTTTCAACTCTCCAAGAGCGAATCTCTTCAGCATTCCATCGGTTATCAGTCATGAAGGGCTTGTGTATGGGTTATGCATTCTTATGAACATGACATTGGGATCAAGTTATAATTATGACGGCATTCCAAGTATTCCAAGGTGCAGAAAAAGAAAAAAAAAAATCTCTGCATTACTCTGTCATGACAATGACATTCAGGTATTCATAAAGGACTTATAAGCCGACATACTACACAAAACAAACACATGTACGCTTATTATTATACTTTAAACCCAACTCAGCCATCACAATGTCACATGACATAGATATGCATAACTGTCTTAAAACAACCTTAACGTTAACAAGCGTATGTCGCATCACTATTGTGGGCATAAATGATTCATTACAGTATGAACTTCTTATGAAGTGTCATATGACTAATGTCGCATAACATTAAAAAGGTTATTATCGTGTAAGCATTCATAAAGGAGTCATGACATAGTTGACGCTTGGTGTAATGTGTGAAATAAGATATGAACAGATATGTAGGTTTTATAAGCCATGAAGGGTTCATGTAGGTGTCATATAGGTCTAATAACATCACCCTTATTTTTTTTTACACCTCCTTTAGTGATAAAGTGTTACCAGCAATACACTTATTCAAATTACTCGCTTTGTTCATGCATGAGAAAACAAAAAACAAAAAAAAAAACAACAACACGAAACAAATAACACCATCTGGTCGGCTCTGTACCCGAGACTCGCTCCTGATACGGACCCGCGTGTTTATATTTAAAACAGAAGAAGAAAGCGCAAGGAAAATATTTCACAAGAACGCCCGAGCTATAAAAGCCGTGCGTGCGAAGGTCAGGTGGATCGATGCTGGCTCTCGCTGTGGTTCTCAAGCTCTGCGCAGACCTGCAACCTAGCAACACGTCTGGATAAAAATATCCGCTCCACGCGTGACCGGTGTGAGGCACATTCTCTCAGACTCATCAGCGGCGTTGACTCACCACCACCGAGCCCCGTCTCAGTCACCGTACGCCGTGTGTGAGACGTCACAGAGGGTCGCAGCGTGGTTAGGAATCTGTTGATATTTATTGAGATGTTCGATTTTCATGAACGTGTCTCCTGAAAGGTTTCCTATAAAAGTTCACTGGATTACTAGTTACACGCGACAAGCTTGCATAACGGAAAATTACAGAGGCCACGCCTCCTCCCCTGAGGCTGAAGAGAAACGACTTCATCGCTTTTATACTGTACGGATTAGAAGCACTAATCACTTTGAACTATCCTAATAGTCTCAAAGGCCACGCCCACTTTCCCCTCCTCCATTATGACTCACAGACTCGGAGGCCACGCCTTTGTCACGTTGCCATCACTACAACTGACAAACAGTAGACAGGGCCACGCCTCTTTCACTGACGCTGACCAAGAAAAAACACACACACCTCTTCTAATGGAACCAACAAAATCGCAGTACAGGCCACACCCCCTTCTCCTCGTTGAAGAGGACTGAAGCCATTCCAGTTCAATACCAGTTAAAGACAGATGCCACGCCTCTTTCACAGGGACTGACACACATAGGGCACACCTCCATCACATCTTTCACTGGCACTGACAAACACAGAGGCCACACCCCCTTCAGCTTTTTCACTTTGGGTGGTCATTACAGAGGCCACGCCCCTTCAATTTCTTTAAGAGGATTAAGGAACACAGAAGCCAGGCTCCATTTTCATACATCACCCTCATATGAAACACAAAAGCCACGCCCTCTTTTCATATTTCACTCTCATTAACAAACCCAGAAGCCACGCCCCTTCAACTTATATAACACCCTTCACACCTTCGCCACCTCATTCATTCTCACTGACGAACCCGAATGCCACGCCTCCTTCACATAGTTCACTCTCTCTGTCAAAAACAGAAGCCACGCCCCATCGCATATTTCACTCTCACTGACAAATATGGAAGCCACGCCTCCTACTCATTTTTTATTCTTACTGACAAAAAAGGAAGCCACGCCCCCTTTTCATATTTCACTCTCACTGGCAAACACAGAAGCCACGCCCCTTCAACTTCTATAGGAGAATTAAAAAACACATAAGCCACACCTCCTCCACCTCATTCACTCTCACTGACAAACAGCCACACCCCCTTCCCATATTTCACTCTCATGGACAAACACAGAAGCCACGCCCTTTCTCATATTTCACTCTCTCTTGAAAACACAGAAGCCACGCCCCTTCACATATTGCACTCTCTCTGGAAAACACAGAAACCACGCCCCTTCTCATATTTCACTCTCCCTGGACAACACAGAAGCCACGCCCCTTCTCATATTTCACTCTCTCTTTAAAACACAGAAACCACACCCCTTTTCATATTTCACTCTCCCTGGAAAACACAGAAGCCCCGCCCCCTCTCATATTTCACTCTCCCTGGAAAACACAGAAACCACGCCCCTTCCCATATTTCACACTCAGTGACAAATATGGAAGCCACGCCCCTTCCCATATTTCACTCTGATATGGCAAACCCAGGAGCCACACCCCATCAACTTCTATGAGAGGATTAAGAAACACAGAAGCCACACCTCCTCCCCCTCCTTTACTCTCACTACCATAAAGAAGCCACGCCCCTTCTCATATTTCATTCTCACGGACAGAGAAGCCACGCCTCTTTCACCTTTCCCAAACCATTGCAGAAGCTACTGTACACCACACATTATTATTTTTCACCTCTTTTCACAGTATGTGTTAGAGACAAGGTGCCTCCTTAACTGGGAGCCACACCTCTTTCACCACCTTCACTGGAACTGGCCGATTATACATACGAAGGCCACGCCCCTTTCCTACACATCATTACTGTAAGTCCTGACACTCAGATCTGACGAGTGTAAGTGTGTGACGAGGTGCGAAGCTCACCATGTTCGGCACAAAGCGGAGAAATCCTGCTCCTGCGTAGGCGTGGATATCTGAAATCGGCAGCACCTTCACGTCAGCACCATTACTCAGGCGTACGTGACCCTCGGTGATGCACACTGGGTAACGTCCAAAACCCTGTGAGGATCAGGAACACGTCAGGACAAATTTAGAACATTTCTGATCAAATGAAAATGAGCATCAATGTGATTCGGGTTAGGACCTTATCTCAACTCTGTTATTAGCCTGGATTATTAAACCTGTACTGAATTAATAATAATAATAATAATAATAATAATAATAATAAACTCCACCTGATTTATATAAAGGTCAAGCTTGTCTTTAGCTTTAGCTGATAGCTCCACATCTTCAGCACCGAACATCGACTGGGCTGCTTTTCTCAGCTTATCAGTGACAGGCATCTGAAACCAAACACACACACACACACACACACACACACACACACACACACACACACACACACACACACAATAATAAAACACTCATTTTATTCATTCTCGTAACATAGTGACACGTGTCCTGATGATGTCCCTCGCTCTCTATAAAGATGACGTGTTTAATATTATAAATATATGAGCCGATAATGAAACAGCTCCATGTCAGAGGTGATAATTGACTCTGAAGGCGATAAGACGCTACTGCGCACTAATCACGAAATAAATCACTCCAAAAACGTTATTATCTCCTGAAGGGATGTTCATCTCTGCATCATAATGCTGATGCGACCTCCAGTGGATTATACAATTTTTATTAGTTATACTACTACTGAAGTACAGTATGTGACACCAGACACTTGGGATCAGGAGCAACCGATACGATATCATCATCATCATCATCATCATCATCATCATCACCATACCCAGGTGCTGATTAGATTTGTATTGCGATTCTGTAAGTATCACAATGGTATACATATCATGCTATGAAATTATTATTATTATTATTATTATTATTATTATTATTATTATTATTATTATTTCAGATTTTATAATATGTGAATAGTTTAGAGAGCACCGCCTGTAGGATTATAGAGGAACTGCAACATTTAAACCTCTTCAAATTTAAATGAATATACATTTAAAATAATTTTTTAAAATAATAATATTTCGGCTTCAAACTCAAGCGTAACTCAAGCATTTATAATTTTTTTCTTAATAGCAGAGTGAATTAATTAAAAAAATATTTATATATATTTTTAATTATATTATATTTTCATTATATTATATTTATATTATATAATAATATTATTATTATTATATAATAATAATTATTAATATTATTATAATACAACAACAACAATAATAATAATAATAATAATAATAATAATAATAATAATAATAATAATAATTATTATTATTATTATTATTATTATTATTATTATTATTATCATTGTGGTTGTTTTTTAACTTTCACTGGAAATTTATTTTCAGATATACACCATAAGAAAAAAAAAAGTCAAATTTAAATTACAGACACACACACAGGAAGACATGACACTTCAGTGAACAGCTCAAACCGGACGAGAGAACCCCCACCTGCGGCTCGTAGGGGAAGTGACCCGTGCTCTGGATCTCGGACGCTCTCTGAACGCTGTGCGCCAGCCGCTCCAGTGCCCCGGCGCCCCCTTCAGACCAGTCGTTGCACCGCACGGCCTCGACCGCTCCAAACCTCTTCGCCTGATTGCACACCACGTCCACTTCGGCCTCCGAGTCACAACTACACACAGGAGAGCATCACACCTTCATCAGTACTGTTCTCACACTGGAGACTCCTTCCATCAAAAAACAAACAGCTTCCTTAAAGCATCCTCTAAACAGATCCATCTGTTACTATGGAAACGATAAGGTTTTAACTGCACAGCTGTTCCAGGAGAAACAATTTAAAGAACGCTTTCTGACCTGAAGGTGTTTATAGCCACCACTGCTGGTACCCCGAATGCCCGGGCTGTCTCCAACAGCCTCTTCAGATGAGCGCAGCCTTTCTCCAGGAGCTCCAGGTTCTAGAGGACAGAGACATTTTTACTGCATTTCATCCAAGTCTCATAGAGATTCACACATTTCCTGAGATATACAGTATATATATATATATATTATTTATTATTTATTAATTTTTTTTTACCTGCTTTGAATACTGTTCAGGTAAAGGAAAGCCTGGTGTGTCCTGAGAGAGAGAGAGAGAGAAGAGAAGACTAATTACTCTCACTATCTTTGCCCATCTATTAAAAACACACACACACACACACACACACACACACACACACACATACACACACACACACACACACACACACACACACACACACTCACACACACTTGCTGAGCCAGGAGAAGCCCAGGAGATTTTCCACTGATGGAAAGGTACAACATTATTAATACGCCTGATTTCACTGTGCGTGTGTGTGCGTGTGTGATATTTCGTCCTGAGACTGACCAGACCAACCTGATCTTTTTTTTTTTAGAACTGTCACTTGCTTATAGACGCATATATTCTAATATGAGATCAAGACAAACAAACAGGACGCAAAGGAACGAGAAACTATGGTGCATTCTTTAAGGGACCACCCCTAGAGGGCACTGTGTGCATGTTTGTTTTTGTGTAGTTTTGTTAGACGGCTCAGTTTCCCAGAAGGCACCTCGGTCAGGTGATGACGGTGCTCACCTGAACCGAGGCAGCTCATTGTTAGTCTTATAAATAGCTGGTTGTTCTGGGAAACTGGGTCGAGCATTAATACTGTCAGTGGGCATTTGTTTTGTTTTGTTTTTGTTTTGGTTGTGTTTTGTTTATTTTATTCTAGTATCACCTCTAGTGTCCCCCACTCGCCTCTAGTGTCCCCTGAGTTTGCCCTGTCTCGAGTTCCGTCCCTGTCTCTTGTGTCTCCCCGGCTCCAAGCCTTTGTGTATGTTTAAAAAGTCTGAATTGCTTAAAGAGACTCTGTGTGTGGGTTAAAGAGCCCTATGTGTATGTTGGTTTGTTTTTTTGGTCATCATTAAAGACTATTTATGTTGAAACAACCCCTCTGCGCCCATGCCTGCCCTTTATGCCCACGGGTATCACCAGTTCGTGACACATTCATTCAATCATAAAACTACAGGGTGTATTTACTTCTTACTTCTTTACAGGGGTCTATTTACTACTTACTTCTTACAATATAATGGCTTTATTTCCATAAATCTACAATCATGATGTTCAGTAGGAGTGAGGAGAGCCGGAGCATTTTAATTAGAAATTAGAAATCCAGCAGATTTCAATCCCGATCGACCTGAATTGATTGAATCTACCTCAGGAGCTTCTCTCCGCTGCTGCTCATGGAGTGAGGAATCACTCTGTTTTTACGTTCCCATTTTCTGCTAATTCTTTAACTCTCATGTCAAATCTCCACTCACAGTAACATCCAGCAGCCCTGAAGCCACTTCTGTTTAAAAGGAAGTAAAACTCACCACTGGGTCAGCGCCGCACATCTTCAGGGCTCGCACCGAGGTCACAAACACCAGCACGTGTGGTCGCAGGCCTGAGGAGCGGCACGTGATGCTGAGGAAGTTCTCACACTGAGGCGTCTCGGTGACTGATCGGGGTGAAGGTGGAGATCAGTTACACACACATTTACAATGAAATGCACGATTACATCATGGCGATGCGCATGAAAATAGCATCGTGAGAGTATTCTCTACTGCGACCCTATTATGAAATCTGCTCTCTTTCTAAACTGTGTTTTAATGATAAGTGAAAATATTGGCACCCTTAAAAGGTAATATCAATTTGTTGATTTAGTCAAAGTTGTTGGGTGCCAATAATTATGAAATCAGTGTTGTGCAGGAAAAATGCACTAATTACATGAGAAATGTGAAAATAACACTATACAGGGTCTGCTTATGTTCATGGTTTAAGCATCATTCCTGCCTTATGCATTTTACTATATATTCAGTGTTTATTATTATTGTTATTATTATTATTATTATTATTATCTTATCTCATGAGGGGTGCCAATACTTCTGGAGTTGACCACAGGAATCACTCTCTCTTACTCTCGTAATTTTTGAAATCATTCATATACATCGAAATGCATGTAAATTTTTTTAAAACAAAACAACATGTCACATTCAAAATTATTGGCACCCTCGAAAAAGTTCTGCGTAGGGGCATGGGCGGTCCAGTGCAGTATATCCTTTAAAAAAGGGATTTTCCAAACTTGTTGGCTTTATCTTTTAATAATTGTGGGGTGCCAATCACTTTTAAACATATTTTGAACAAAAATAAGAACATTTATTCCCATTCAAATAAAAAATGTAAACCATGCAATGCATCCGTTGTATATCTGTTAACATGTATTATTAAACTATTTCTTATTAAATTATTGATTTCATGACTGACTATCGTGAGAGTATCAATCTAATGGCATTACTTTAGAAAACATAAACAAGACACAACATTTATATGTACTGTACATTTAGTTAATTATTTCAGATGAAGGGTGCCAATACTTGGTATTTGGTATTCACTATAGTGAAATACAGTTATAATGGAAATAAGTGCAATAATTGTAACTTCTTTACATCACGTGTATATTTAACAATGTATGTGGAAAGTAAATGACAAAATTATAAGATCACCTCCAAAATTATTGGCACCCCTGTAACGTTTTGTGTAGCCAGAACACGATTTGTAAAAAAAAAAAAAAAAGAAAACTTTTCTATTCATGAACTAAGATTAAAATCACACTTCAGAACAGTTTTTTTTATCATGATTTAGAAAAAGAAAATAAAAACCCCCAGTGCTCAGTGATTTAACACCTACGCTGTTCATGTGACTCCAGTCCAACTGAAGTCTGTAGGTGTAAAACTGAACACTGGAGATTTTGCTATGTAGCTTCAGAAGCTGAAGAAGTTCTCTGATACAACCCTCCTGCACAGGAATTTGAGTGACAGAGTAAGTCTCACCCACAAAACCCTGAGGCCCAACCAGTTTTAGAGCAATTTTGTCTGCCATGATGGATGGACTGCCCCAAGCGACATCAGCTAATGGAGCGATGTGAAGAAAAACAGGAGTTCCCTGGGAAAGAGAAAGCGAGAGGAAGATCATTTTGGGGCAAGCATGGAATAAAACGAAACATTATTTTTGGCCATTAAAATGGAATTTTTATCATCATGATAGAATAATAAGAAGGCATGTACATGTCACTTCGCCATATTAAAGCATATGTACTGTATTTCCTTCATAGAAAGCATTTATATTGAAATTTAATATAATAAACATTTATGCATAAAAACTTTATTTTTTTATATGATTAATAGGATAAAAAACCTAGTAACTGACAATATCTGTTTGGCATAGTATTTCCCATAAAGCCCATTCAGTTTTGCACCACAAGAGGGCGCACAGCATGCAGTATAGGTTTAAAAAATGTGTATTAATTAATTATTCACTATTGAATATGGAGTATTTGTTTCCTTCATTTTTTTTTAAACAGTGTATAACTCTATGGCTATATATAACAAGTTATGACATCATAAAGGAAGCCAAATTGGGTCATTATTATACCTCTGATGTCTGCATTAAACACGGCTTCATGGATTCCTTCAACAGCATACCAACAACACTGCTAACACCCTGAGAAGACAAAGTACCAGGATGTGAGTCCTCTCTCCCTCTCACACACACAAATCAATTACTTACATCTAAACGTTTCATTAACTTAATACAGAGAAAGTTCCTTGTATTCAGAATCGTGTTACGCCCTTTTAACATCCAACAATGCGGCTACAACAGCACTCGATCCAGCACCACTTAATATATCAGCTTTTAGTTGATTCACACCACTTTATTAAGTCAAGGTCCTAAATTAACATTGATTCATTTATAAAGTGACACAGACCAGGTCCTCGATGGTTACAGGTTCCGCGGATGTGCTCCTGGCCACCACCATCCGAGCCAGTCTGTCCTGCAGGTCCTCTACACTCCTGCTCAGAGACATGACGGCCGTGAGCTCGGTGTCCAGAGACGCCCGGTCCTGCAATAACAAGTCATTCATGACAACACATTGTTCCCAGGTTTAAACAGTCTTCAGTATGGTTATATGGAGAGAGAGAGAGAGAGAACATGGCAGTGAGACACGGTGCTGTTCTGACATGTACCGTCCTCGTGTCTGGGTCAATGTCTAACCGGACCAAGCGTCTCATCTCGTCCTGGGTCAGGGTCGAGGGGTCGGATTTCTCTACACCAAGTCTCTGTGCAGACACAATGACGTCACGTAATTGGTTCATTAAGAAACGATTAAACAAGAGCCGATTCAGAGAAAGTGTTGTGCGACATACGGTACAACAAGTTCACCATGTCAGGTGTTATAACTCTCTAATGTCAACCTTATGTCAACAGAAATCTACACCATCTCCCGAGTGAGGGGGTTAGTCGACTTGACATGAACATGAACAAGAGAATGTTTTAATGATAACCAAGACCTGTTGGAACAAGCCCTTATGTAGGTCTTATGTAGCTTCATGAGTGACCTGAGCTTATGTGTGTTTATACCTGTAGCCTTTTGAGCTGTGATGACGAGAAGGCTCGATGACCATCTCTGACCGGCACCACAAGGTCAAAAAGAGCCTAAAGACAGGGGACAAACATGAACACACAAGCACACACACACACACACACACACACACACACACACACACACACACACACACACACACACACACACACACACACACACACACACACACACACAGTGAACTCTAAATCCTCTTTATATTAAAAAGAAATCAGTATTATATTAAGATATCTATAATAAATAATAACCTCGTCTACGGGGATCTGAGGAAATCCTCCTCCAGCCGCAGCTCCTGCTTATGAACAGAGCTTATTACAGCGCGCATGACGAAACACTTCACTTACTACACACTTCTTTTTGATTACAATTTAAAATGTCTATGCTTTGCCATGATGACATAACACAGTGCAAAAGAATGGAACAAAATACTGTACATAAACTGCTTATGAACAGAAATGCGCTGAACAGTCTTATTACACTGTGATTATGACTGTTATAACTTGTTACTACCCAGCCGGGGTGTATTTTGTACGTGATTACTGTATATGTAATTAACATACTGTAACATAGTAAGCGGTGTTAGTGGGGCGATTGTTATTTCATGTAAGCACAGTGTTTATAAGGCTGCATAACACCTACACAGGGTTTCACATTCATGGTTTAGTGCTTTAGTCGTCGGTTTTGATGTGGAGTTGACGCGGCACTTCGGCCACTTCCCACACTGACTACGTTGGTGCGTCATAAGAACTGACGTTCTGTTGTGTGAACGCAAGAACAGCTTCGTGGAGATTTGATATAAGTGACGTTCGTTTTGATGTTTCATCGCCACAATCATCATCATCATCATCATCATCATGTGACAAATACAGTAAACCTCACATAAGAAAAACTAATGATGACCAAATGTCTCTTTATGTCTCCGTACTTACTGCGTATGTCGAATTGACCTTGAAGTGAACGCAAACAGGTTTTTACGCCAACTGACGCTTGTTAAAAACATTTTTCATAAAAGTTGTTTGGGGTTATGTTACATTTTTAAGAGCTTATATTAAACCGATTAAAAGTCTAACAAAATTGTAAATTTAGCAGGTATTCACAAATAAAGTCTAAAAATTTCTTTCTAAATGAAAATGTATAAGGATGCAAAAGTCAAGCTTTGACGCTTTCATTCGCCAGAAATTTCATCACAAGCAAGATGTCATTGTTTAACCCCTTGTAGACATCACAGGCTTCATCTCGCAGTATGTAGCGTTGCTGCAACGGTCACTGAGGTTAGGTTCATTTCTGGCATCAGGACTTTCACATCCTCACCTCTGAGATCTGAACAGTGTTGTAGAGGCGTCTGTCTCACGCAGGCAAAGGCATTGAGCTTGAAATGTCTCCCTAAAGCCTGAGCCAAGCCAAGAGTGACGCTGCGCCGGCCTGCGGGTAGTGAGGTAGACGGTACTCTGATCACAGGAAGAGACAAGAATTATGGTTTGGGAAACATGCTGTAAGTTCAGGAACTATTTTTCAATCAGGAATAAAAAAAAAAATCACAGCTACCATCGGCTTCGTTTCTTCTTACACCACGGCGCTGTGAAAGTCTGGGTTCTGATTGGTCAGAAAGTCACAGCTCATTCACAGGGACGTGACGAGGTTTTAACGAGATTTAAGTGGAAGGCGTCTCCAGGGTCAACGTGTTTATGTTTTAAGTGTATGGTTTGCATTTTATTGGTATCAGAACGAGAGGGGGAGGGGCTGGAGAGGGAATGACTGTTTACAGCTGCTATAACATGAGCAAAAAAACAAGCAGTTCGCTTTTTGAATTTAAACGGAACTATAAACTATAAATGCATCATTCTTTTATATATACACACACACATATATATATATATATATAATAATAATAATTTTGAGGATGGTGTTACTAGCAAACAAATCCACGTTGGAACAGTAACTGTAACTAGCGAGGGAGAATCTTGAAAGTCGTACCCAGTGACCGCCACACGTATTTCCCGTCAGGCTGTTTGTCGAGTCGTGTCAGGACGTCCGGCCTCACCCATATTTACTATACGTTTGTTTCTTCTGTACAAAACTTTGGCACGTAACTAGTCCTGTCCCGTCTGTCGTAGATCCATGACAGAGGTGTCAAATCGCGCGGCTTAGTCGGGAATGGGGTGCTATGACTTTTCTAAGCGGTGGGCCATAAATTGCCCCAAAAAATCCCACAGAATTTACATTGAGACCAACATCAGCTATGTTTATGATACCACTCACGTTTTCTCCAGGAAATGTACCTCACTAGTTATTATTATTATCTTTTATCATAAGGGGTGCCGATACTTCTGAAGTTGAAATCAGACTTTGACCACAGGAATCACTCTCTCTTACCAAACCAGTACTTTTGAAATCATTCATATACTGTACATCAAAATGTATGTAAAAAAAAAAGAAAAAAAAGTGCAAAACAAATGATGAAGTCGTACCCAGTGACCGCCACGTATTTCCCGTCAGGCTGTTTGTCGAGTCGTTTCAGGACGTCCGGGCTCACCCTCACCCTGCTCCTGTGGATCGGCTCGATTTCCACCGAGAACAGCCCGATTTCTTTAGCCAGCTGATCAACGGGCTTCTGCGCAGAGACCTGGACATCGCTGTTCCATTTCCCAGGTCTGTACATCTGCAGAAACTTCTTAGCACTTTTCACTGTGTTCTGTCGATAATAAAAGTGATGAACTGATATATTAATGATAATAATCACAATGATGAGTGACAATATGGTGTGATGTAGCAGCGGTTCTGTTAACACTTAAAGCAATTTGTAGGTTGACTGATGTTTCCAGTTTGCTCATCTGAACTGCACGTGCGCCCCCTTGTGGAGTACATAGATGTTAAGAGATATCCGAGCAACAGAGAAACATGATTCAAAACAAACATTTACCGGTTGCTGCATTTTTTATCAGTTCGATTCTCAATGGTATAATAATGAAGTTAATTAATATACCATTGAGAATCGAACTGATAAAAAAATCTTAACATCTATGTACTCCACAAGGGGGCGCACTTGCAGTTCAGATGAGCGAACTGGAAACATCAGTCCACCTGCACAGCATGTCTCCAGCATGTTGGAGGAAACTCTACATGCATGGGGAGAACTCCACACACACACACACACACACACACACACAAAGCCCGGAGGTGAGGGTCAGTCCCAAACCCTGGAGGTGCGAGACCACAGTGCTGACCATTAAAGCCCCTTTCATACATCTATACAAGAGTCTAGTAATCTCATGAAATGCTCATCCTCGAAATGCTCATCCTGTGACCTAGTAATGGTGTTACCCGGTGGACATACAGATTTGAAGGAGGCATTGATGACAGAGGCCAGTGAGTACGAGAGGAGCTCGGTGATTGCGTCATGCATGAAGCACAAGACAACAACAACAGCGCCCCGGGAATTCTCACCAGAGCTGCCCTCCATCTCGCCAACTCTCTTCTGGATTCCGTGGCTCACTCGTCTTCAACACTTTCCTCATTCTCCTTAATCTCACCAGGATTGATGTGTATCTCAGCATTGAGTCCATGAGTAGCAGTGTGTCTATTTTCTTTGTGAAAACTTGGCGAGATTGAAGCGAGGCTTGGGGACTACGAGAGCCCGGGAGTTCCAGGAAAATTTTCAGGAGTGCGCCAATTCACTCGCCAAAATCACTCCGGGTGAAATTTCTCATTGGACTACCGTGTGTATGAACGAGGCTTGAGCCACTGTCCTGCCGCAATCCAACTAACTTAGCACTGTCCTGTTCCGGCTCTTACCTCCATCAGCATGGCTACAGTCATGGGTCCCACTCCCCCAGGAACCGGAGTGATGTACCGCGCTCGCTCCTTAGCAGATGGATAGTGAACATCACCCACCACGCGCATACCGGACGGCCTGCTGTTGTCTGTGGACGGAAAATCCATTAATTACTGTCCATTTTCATACTGACGATGTATTTCCATGAATTTTTGTCATTCATGGAAATACATACCGCTTAAGTCATTGCAAAGACCAGTTACCCATAATGCCTTTCTTTGCATTAAGAGTAACTGGTCTTGCTTAAGCGGTATGTATTTCCATGAATGACAAAAATTATTCATTTGCATGTGCAGAGTAATAAACGGTTGTCAGGTGATCTATTTATAATTGTGTGAACGATGTCACATGATCATTTGTGCTCAACAGCCAAAGACAAGGCTTGAGGTTCGAGGTTGTCATAGTTGAAACAATAAAAAAGAAACCTGGGATGTAGTTAATGCCGACGTCGATGACCACCGCGCCCTCTTTTATCCACTCGCCTTTCACCATCTCGGCTTTCCCGGTGCCCACCACCAGGATGTCCGCCTTCTTCACCTTCACAGAGCAAGAGTTTTCTCCATAAGCGCACAATATTGCTGAGAAATACTGCACTGAATAGGAGTGGGAAAAGGAGGAGGAGGATGAGGAGGAGATACTTCTGCTGGAAGATCTGGAGTTTTGGAGTGACAGCAGGTGACGGTGGCGTGGTTCCACATCAGGAGGTTGTGCATGGGAGCGCCGACAATCTTACTGCGCCCGACCACCACCGCGTACTTGCCTGACGCTGAAACACCTGCACACACACACACACACACACACACACACACACACACACACACACACACACACACACACACACACACACACACACACACACACACACACCACAGCCAACACGCCCATCAGCAACGCACACACACACACACACACACACACACACCACAGCCAACACGCCCATCAGCAACGCACACACACACACCACAGCCAACACGCCCATCAGCAACGCACACACACACACACACACACACCACAGCCAACACGCCCATCAGCAACGCACACACACACACACACCCACATTAAGACTGTCCTATCATCGATTGATGCTCTGGGGACCTGTGACTTCAGTTGTTCGATAGCTCAGGACTGGAATCTCCTACAGTCTACCTGAGCCTCCAGGAACAAACTGGACTCCTTTTAATTTTAACACATCTCCTGTTACACTGAACTTCCAGTACACATTATTAAGTTGATCAATCCCTGCTCTCCGTTATCACCCAGATGAGGATGGGTTCCCTGTTGAGTCTGGTTCCTCTCAAGGTTTCTTCCTATTACCATCCCAGGGAGTTTTTCCTTG
>JAAGKR010001395.1:103075-124633 GCA_011419295.1 Clarias macrocephalus
TTTATTTCTTTTTATCCCTGTTGAACTTTAAAAATTTCAGAAAACCGAAAACTACATCTTTCTTTGACAAACCTCTGACACTGGCGTCTCTTTCCATCAATTGTAAACACATGAATATCTGTTTGCATGCAGAATTTACAGTACAGTGGAACCTCAGATTGCGAGTAACGCGATTTACGAGTGTTCCACAAGACGAGCAAAGATTTTTAATAAACTTTGAATTGGAAACCGAGCGAAAGTCTTAGTTTATGAGTGCCGAGTATCATGTATCAGGTATGCGCCTCTTATTTTGACACCAAGCGTCAAGTGATCACAACTGAGCCAATGATTTTTCTCTCTCTTGTGCTGCGGAATTATCGTCTCCACTGCTGGGTCTTAGTGCTCGTCTCTTACTGGTATAATCAACTTCTCCCCCTCCCTCTCACACACACACACACACACACACACACACACACACACACACACACACACACACACACACACACACACACACACACACACACACTCTCTCTCTCTCTCTCCCTTGCCTTTAGTCACCATCCTATGTGTGTGTGCGTGCATAATTTGACACCGACACACAGCACCATGGTTGAACTGTTACTTATACAATAAGAGTTGATTTTAGTTTAGATCTCTGAAGCTCTCAAGTGTGTTCGGTTTCATTTCCGGTCTCTCACCGGTGTGTTTGAGGAGCTCCATGCAGCCGTTGGGTGTGCAGGGGATGAAGCAGTTCTGCAGATCACCTCGAGCCAGTTTCCCTGCATTTATGCTGCACAGACTGGAGTGAACAGCACAGATTTCTTTTAACACACCGTTAATTACCGTGACATCACAAGCTTGTACATGTGGGGAATACGGTTACTGTACTATTGAATGGTTGTAATATGTTTTGGCTTCTGTTAAAAAGTGATGTCACTACTCACTAATAACTCTTTAGTAAACTGATCCTAATTTTTAATTAATTAAGTAATTTTTTATTTATGATTGGCCAACTATAGGAAGGTGTCATAAACATTACATTTTCTTTGTATTATCTCTTTATAAACATTAATACTTGACTGTCAGATGACAAGTTGTTGTTATGTGCTCTCTGTCTCTCTCTCTCTCACCCGTCCACATCCTTGTCTGGATCCACAGTGTTGATGACTTTCTCTGTGTTTATGGGGTTGACGGAGTCCACAGGTAGCTGTACGATGAGCCCGTGAACATCCGGGTCCCGGTTATACAGCTTTATATTCTCTACCACCTAAAGGACATGGACCATGTTACTGAAAACTGTAGCTTCGATGTCCGAATAACACTAAAAAAGAGACAGTTCAGGGACAGAGATAGTTCTCTATACTACAAAAAAAAAACAAAAAAAACATTCATTTTCATTGGAGCAGTTTCAGACCAGGTTTGAAGAGGTTAATTATTTTCAAGCCCTTTGACGTGATTTATCTTGTTTTCTGATCAGATCCAAAACGAGTGAGCTATACGCGCGTGGGAGTAAAAAGGTTTGGGTCGGGTCCAAAACAAATTATCAGAACTCAGAGAGTGAATTTTTTCCATAGCACTCAAGTGACCCGACTGAACGTTTTGATACAAGTTTCATGGGTTGTGTTGAAAATTGGGGGAATTATGGCAGTCTGAATGGGAAAATCAAAAAAATATATTTTTTTTATCCTAAACAACTTCTTAGAAATGGTTTTGCACTCCATTCGTGGACCCATTCGTCCAGCTGTACAGTATGACCCACTCGTTTTTGGAGTAAAGAAGTGTAATAATAGTGTAATAATAGCTTAAAAACAGCGTTCAGCCCCTGCTAAGAAACAATCTGTATCTCATGTTTTTTTTTTTTCCATTAAATGGAGGTAGACTTGTCAAACAAGCATTCATAACACCACAGGGTTCGCTCATTTTGATTCCCACAACCGATTTTATCTCTATTCCAACATAAACTCTGTTGTCCCAAATCCTCTCTACTTTCATTTGCATTTTAGTTTCCCTATCAAATTGAATCTCACCGTGTTCCATTTGCATTAAGCTCAATTCTTTTTGTTGCTCAAAAAGTTCAAACGCATGATTGAACAGAGCAAGAACAAGTTTGGTGGTTACGACTGATTCACAACTGATGACATTCCTCGTATTTAGCATTTTAATATACTTTATGCCATTTATCTCCCAGTTCTTTAGAAAAAAATCTGTCAAGTTGTTTAGTAGCTGCTCTTTTCTTTTTTCATCTTTTAGACTAGAAAGCTAGCAAAACCGCGGTTGTGTTCCCGAGTAAAGCTTCACCAGGGTTTACTACAAAACCACTACAACTACATGGGGAACTAATGAAACTCTCCCTGCAACTCTGAGACACAAAATACCTTTTTATTATAATAAACAAATAATACAAATGAAATACAAATAATACAAAAACATGTCATTTATTCTTGTACATTATTGCTAGTAGTGTTTATTCTAGACAAGATTTAGAGTTTTTAAATGGTTGGACATTTTGCAAATGTTTTACAAAGCATTTAAAACAAATTGTGATTAAATAATATAGATACAGTAGAAGAAGATTCGCTGGTTTGTGAACATTAAATTTTGCCATTTCACAAAATAAACAAAGTTTATCACAACCAAAAAAAAAAAAAAATATATATATATATAGGACTAAGTACGTACAGTATCTAGTCTACAGTATTTACCGCTACATTATTATGTTTCAGTTACACTGTATAGCGTCTTTTTACTTTCATGTTTGCAATACATTTAACGATTTAGGAATTTAACTGCATAACCTGACGGCAAACTTATTTGGACTCACCTCGTCTTCCGTAGCTGTCTTAGGGAGCCTGATGTGGTTGGCATTAATTCCAATCTGTAAAAGGAAAGAAAGTGAGCGAGATTGAGAGATAATGAGAATCAAAACAACACTTACAGTACGAATAAATACGTTTGTATCCTGGAATCCCAACCTACTCTGGCTGCTGCCTTTAACTTCATACTGATGTAAAGGTTGGAGTCGCCTCTGTCTCCGACCTGAAGTGGAGAAGATTATACATGCTTAAGCTGCATGTGTAGAAACATATTAATGTACCATGTTGCTTATACTGTACGTATGACCTAGAACTAGAGCTAAGCACATCCTAGAAGCACATAGGCAAGCAAAGAAAGAACAGGACAAGTTGAAACCGGCTCTTGAAATAGCTGAATTTGGAGGAATACGCTAGTGTATGTGGTCAAAATGGGATGGTCCACTGGAGTATGGGATCCATACTCCAATTTGGATCACACAATGGCGCACCGGGTCAGAACAATGTCACGCACTGGTGCATGGTGGACAAAATGGGACACACACTGCTGTACGGGTTTAAAAATGGCATCACAGTGGTGTATGGGTCAGAATGGGCTCACACACTGGTGTATGGTGGACAAACCAGGATACCCGCTTTTGTATGGTGGATGAAATGGCATCACACACTGGTCCGCGGTGCACAAATTGGAGTCACACATTGGTATATGTTGGGTCACACACTGGTGTATAGTGGACAGAATGGGGTCTCACACACACTAGTGTATGGGGTTAAAGAGGACTCACACACTGGTGTAGGATGGACCAAATGGCACACACACACACACACACACACACACACACACACACACACACACACACACACACACACACACACACACACACACACACACACACAGAGTTTTGTATTGGGTCAAAATGGCAACACACATTTGTTGTTGAATGGTGGAAAAAAACAGGCTCACACTGGTGATTGTGGTTAAAATGGGGTCAACTGCTGGTGTATGTGTTCATCATAATATATCTATCTTCATTATAGCTCTTTATTTTTCTTTAGCAATTATTACAAAATTGTATTATGTGAAAGGATTGAAGGAAAAGAGAAAAGCATATTACCAAATAAGCAACTGGAGAAAGAAAGAAAGAGGAAAAAAGGAAGAAAGAATAAACAAAAGAATGTGAGTCATATTATAAGAATGAAAACACTGTTCACTTTGTTATTAGCAGAAAAAATATTATTATTAAAAAAATAATAATACAACAAACACAAGACTAACTTGCAGCACCACCAGGCCTGGTCTAAAGCCTGGAAGCTGACGGTACATCTCCTCTACATCCTTCTTCAGACGCTCCGTCACATGCCTTGAGATGAACAAGAACGGTTTTAGTGTTTAGGAGATTAAAAGAGAACACTTTAATTACATGTGGTGTTTATAAGGCTACATGACACCTACAGTACATCACGCTCTTGTGACAGTGAAATCAGCTGTCATGCACTTGCAATGTCAAGCTAAAATAAGGATTGAGGCAAGTCATGTGGCTGACGTAAGGATGACGTAAGGATGACGTAAGGATGACGTAAGGATGACATCATATGTGTTATGGCACATTTTTACAAATTAAACCTACATGAATGCCTGTCTGCTGTCGTTGTGATGACATGTCATGTTGTCATGTCATGCTGAGTCAAGTGAAATAGATGACGTTAGACTGTGTAATAAGAGAGCATTATGACATCTGACATAAAACCTGCATTAATGTTTATTGTGACTGCTGTCATGTACACGTCTTTTTAGTCATGATGTCAAGCTGACATACTGTAACATCTGAATGAACCGAAACAGCAACATTTCCATTAGATGGTGATATGACAGTTTATGAGGCCATTATGACAGCTGACAAAAACCCTACATGGAATGTCCATTCCATCAGACATCAGGGGTCATAATGACCTTTTACTGTATATGCAACATCACACTAATATCAAACCTGTCACAAAATTGTCATGACGAGCCATTACTATTGAGCAAATTAAATTAAATAAATGTCTTATTACCATTTATAAGGGTTGGGTGAATACTGAATGACCGCTGATCCCACAGCAGGTCCTGAAGGTCATCATTTGTGCTTATGCAGTGTGACATAATGATTCCACAAGAATGTAATAACAGGTCATGATGGTCATTATGCGCATTTGTGCTGTAGGACCAACTAAAAAGGTCAGTGTATATAAAAGATGATCCTGTTGGAATAAGGATTTATATGTAAATGCACGCATAATGTATAGGTTTATGTCTGTTGTCAGGAAGGGCTATTCATGTCTCATAGTATATCAGAAAATGGACATGGCATAAGCTAAGTGATAAAAAAAAGTCATAGTTTGAGAGTTTAATATATATTTATAATGATTAATGATGCCACAAGCTGATAATCACAAGTTCACAAGGCTATTATTGCTGTTTATAAGAGTTAAACGACTACTATAAAACAACAACAACAAACAAACAAACAAACAAACAAACAAACAATATATATATATATATATATATATATATATATATATATATATATATAAATTATTGCTGCTTATAAGAGGTTTAGGAATGTTCATAGTCATTCCACAACAATATAATAACAGGTCATAATGATTGTGATGTGTACTTGTGCTATGCCACTAAATAATATCACCCTGGTGAATGTTTATAACAGCTGACCTGAGTTGGAAAAAGACTTTATGAACATCTGTGTAGGTTTATGTCACGACGATGTAATTTAAAAAAGGTAACATTTTATTGCTGTTTATATAGAACATATACATGTACACATAACACATGACTCAGGCACTCTGGCGTTATGACAGGGTTATAACAGGTGTTATGACATTTTTCTCATGACTGTTTAGTTAAAATGCGTTTTTAACCCTTAAATAGCGGAAGAGGTTTAAATGTGAACACGACACAGGGAAATCTACACTAAATAAATAAATCGGAGAACATTAATCCTGGTTTGACATAAACGTATAAATGTTCAAGCCTAACTGTTCCCCTTACATTTGTTTCTGCAAAATATTTTTTCTTTCATTTTAAATTGACCTTAATACGGCTATCCTGTGGTGTTGTTGTTGTTTTTCACTCCTGGAACAAAACTATTTGCCTCCTGATTGATTGATTGATGACGTGCCGGGGGGGGGGGGGGGGTGGCGTGGTTAGTACCTACAGTACAGTACAGTAACACCTGACCCTGAATGAGATAATGTGCTCCTGTATCGCTGCCTTCATTACATAAGACGGCGGCTGCAGGTGTTGGAGTTACATAACTTCTGGACTTTGGTCGCTCTTACAGCGCTGAATGAATGGAGAGAGAGAGAGAGAGAGAGAGAGAGAGTTTGGACTCACTGTGAGATCTTGTTGCCGGAGATGACCGTAGCTACGGTGCGCCGACTCTCCCAGCATTTCACGGCTCTCCTTTGGAGATTTATTGCAATCGCAGGAAGCATGCTAGGAACAACAACAACAAAAAAAAAGGTTTATTGAAGATTTTAGTTTCGAGACATTGTTTAATGCTATATCATGATCATGAGCACCTGTGTAGTGTTTATTCAGTCCCTCAGTGCTGCATGTGGTGCAAAGTCTCGTCCTCTCATCCTCAGTCCAAAGTCTGATCTCTCTGGCTTTCTCCAGGTCATGACACCACACGCTGGATGTTCTGGGAAAAGCTGTAGATGGATAAATAACAGACAAGCAAACAAGTTTCAGTTCAGTTCCAGGCAGTCGTCTTCCTTACGTCTGCACACACACACACACACACACACACACACACACACACACACACACACACACACACACACACACCCTCGTACCCTCATAAGCTCAGAAGCCCAATCATAGAGGTTCAGGTTCAGCCTCCTGCACTGACATGAAGGAAGTGATGCGTCTCGTTTCCCTCTCAGCCAATCACAGAGCCCGGTTCATTCGCTTTCTCTCTTTTATTTCTTACTCTGCTGCACAGCGCTGTGGGTTTTGTCAGAAAAACAAGAAAATGTCTACGTGCACAAGGAGGTTCTGCCTGGAGTGGTGGGAGGATCTTGGCCAGCAACCAGGGGAACAAATACACTTTCACACACACATGCACACACACACACACACACGCTCTCTCTCTCTCCTCAACACGCTCACACTCATGCTGCACTCTCTCGAGCTCCCGGGGAAAGTCCCGCCCCCTGTGCTTCTTCCTCCAATGGGTTAAATGATTCCTGGCTCCTGTCCAATCACAAAGGGGGTAGAGGAGGAGGTTCTGCCTTCATAACATAACTGGTTATAGAGATGTGTTTCTGCTGGCTAAAATGTTGGTGCAATAGTTTTCACACCCCTCCACCGCATATTCTTTAGGTTGCAAAAACATAATGCATTTCTCATTGTGTGTATATACAGAGTCAGCCAAAAAAAAAAAAAAAAAAAAAAAAAAAAAATATATATATATATATATATATATATATATATATATATATATATATATATATAATAGTATCACATACGGTCTTATGCAATGGTTTAGGCACTCCTTGATTAATAACAGATTTTGGTGATTTTAATTGAAAAGATGTTAACACTGTCTCTCTTGGAAACTGAAAAAAAAATGTAAGAACAATGTAAGAAGATTATCTTCTGCTGACTCTTCCATGAAGGTCTTGTGAAACGGTGCACCACCACTCCTCAGTCTGCTCTATATCTTCCTGAAGGTTTTTTGCAGTCAAATGGGGGTTTTGATTTGTCTTTCTGACCAGCATACGAGCAGGGCTCTCCGTGAGTTCTCTTGGTCTTCCAGATCTCATCCTGACCTCCACAGTTCCCCTGAACCGCCATCTCTTAATTACATTTCTCACCGTGGAAACTGCAAGCTGACGACGCTTCGCTATCTTCTTGTAGCTTCTTCTGCATTGTGGGCATCAATAATTTTCATTTTCAGAGTCTTACACAGCTGCTTAGAGGAACCCAGGGTTGTTGAGTGTGCACAAGGTTTGAAGAGTCAAAGTATTTGTAAAGCTTTGAAACTGGCATTTACTAATGACAGCTGTTGCCATGCATCAGATCTAACGAGATGATTAAGGTCTGAAGCCTTGTAAAAAGAATCTGAGGCTCTGGAACTCTTAGGGTGCCCAAACTTTTGCACAGTGCCATAATAATGTTTTTATTTTTGTTCGATTTATGGTATACAAAGTGCATTTTTCTTCCATTTCCAAGATGGACTGTGTTAACATCTATTCAATTAAAAAATCACCAAAATCTGTTATTTATCAAGGGGTGCCTAAACTTTTGCATAAGACTCTATATCAATATATGACATTGATATATATCAATAGATTTTATTATTTTCCTGAAATATGTACACATTCTTTTATATCTGTATATTTGGAGACAATCCGAGGTCACTGAAGTCTCACATTTGGGGATTAATTACTAATTAACAGGAATAATTAATATTTATAATTAAAAGTATCTATAGATCTAAGGTTTGAGGTAATTAGAGTCTTAAAGACATTTAGTTTTGTATCTATTGTTTTTTTGTTTTTTTGAGAATTTAATCTATTTGTTTGTTGGTTTAGGTGTAGTTAGATGTTAAAGGTATTTATATTTGGGTTCGAAGGTAACGAGAGGTAACGAGAGGTAACGAGAGGTAACGAGAGGTCATTACAGATCTGTTACATGTGACAAAATCTTCTCTTTCTTCTAAATTACATCATGAATACACAAATACATGTAAACACAATACAGTACCAGTCAACAGTTCACAACTATTAAATAACACACATGGCATTATGTAATTAAGTAACAACATGACAGTCAGGTGTTGTTGTAAGACATGAAGGTCGGCTGTTCTGTAACGGTTGTGTCGAGTGTCTTTGTAAAACCCGTCAAGCTCCATGATGAAACCGTCTCTCATGAAGACCTTCCCAGGAAAACGAGACCAAGACTTACTGCTGCAGAGGAGACGTTCATTTAGAGTCACCAGCCTCAGAAATCACCAAATAACAACCAGCACCTCAGATTAGAGCCACACACACACACACACACACACACACACACACACACACACACACACACACACACACACACACACACACACACGATACTGTATTATGGTTTTGAGCTCTGGTGACTTCTGCTGGTCAAAATCTAAAACTCTCTCTGCACAGAGAGTATAATCTTGTTGAAAAATATTGGCACCCTTTAAGATAATGAGCAATACATAATGTATAAATTTATGAATGCATGTGTTTTTTAAATTATTATTATTATTATTATTATTATTATTATTATTATTATTATTGTTGTTGTTGTTGCTATAAACACCACAGTTTTGTCATTAAAATGAATGTAAATAAATTGTCATTAATTTACTTTTTATATTGGTAGTTTTATTCATGTTTTATGAATTAAATAAAAATTGTTATTTAAAATTAAATAAATAAAAACGTAATTATCTTTGGCACAACACACACCGTCTTTTAATTCTGGTATTCTCAGTCGAATGATATTTTTATTTCTGAATCATTCTAATAGATTCATTCATTAAAGTCCTGTTTAGAGGATGTGTGTGTGTGTGTGTGTGTGTGTGTGTGTGTGTGTGTGTGTGTGTGTGTGTGTGTGTGTGTGCGTGTGTATGAGATTTGCCTATTTACAAACAGTTAATAATGGATAATGAGTGAATGAATGATATTTATTTATGTATTTATTCACTTATTTATTAATTATAGCTCAAATAAAGAGTTCAGATTCTAAATTAAACGGCTGTAATAAATAATTTTTGAGTGATACACAGTCCACAGTCCAACGGGTATTTTTTCTCTTACACTAATAGATTATATTGTTTTCCATTTTACACAATAATTATGTATTCAATTATTCGCTCGTTCATTGTGATTCATCAGCTCGTCATTCATTTTACAAAACATTTTAGATTTATTAAACTGACTGTTCACAACTGCGTGAATTAAAATAAACATCAGAACATAAATACTCAAAATATGGAAATCTTCATCCATGCCTAAAAGTATACATTTTTGAATCCACTTTATTTTTCATTAACAGCATATTTATTTATTTATTAAATTTTTTTGGCAGCATGGTGGCTTAGTGCTGTTGCCTTGCACCTCCAGGGTCTGGGTTTGATTTCTGCCTCGGGGTCTGTGTGCATGGAGTTTGTATGTTCTCCTCATGTTTGGTGGGTTTCCTCCTGGTTCTCCGGTTTCCTCCCACAGTCCAAAGACATGCAGATGAGGCTAATTGGTGTTCCCAAATTGTCTGTATTGTGTGTGTGTGTGTGTGTGTGTGTGTGTGTGTGTGTGTGTGTGTGTGTGTGTGTGTGTGTGTGTGTGTGTGTGTGTGTGTGCCATGAGATGGATTGGGACCCTTAAGTGTCCTGGGATAGACTCTGTGTCCAGGGTAAAGCGTTATAGACGATGAGTGAGTGAGAGAGCATTAGAAATGTTAAAAATTATAATAAAATAACAAGTGTTAGAAGTATTATTTCGTTCCACTAGATGGCGACACAGGGCCACAAAAGCAGCTTGTGTGAGCCCTCACACTGATCTGAAGTCCTGGGAGCCGTAGTGATGTTACGAGTGTTAGGACTTTATTAGTCCGGTGAGTGTGTGAGTTTAAGACCAAACTCCAGCTCCTCGTTTATCACCGTGACGCTCTGATCTAATTGCGATTACATCACTTTCTGCTGAAATCTCTGTGATGGTCTTATTATTCCGGTGTGAATTCTGCGGCTCCTGAAGGATGATATCGGGTGTGTTCCTGCACTGACGTCAGAGAGAGAGTCTCCTATTGAAGACTTTATCATTTTGTTGTTGTTGTTGTTGTTGTTGTTGTTGTGTTAACTCCTGTTAAGTTCTTTTATACTGTATAGTGCTTTTATTGATGGTCAAGCAGCTTCACAGAATCAGAATAAAATACCCAGAGCACCAGTGTGACATCAGGGATTAATGAGAAGCTCTAGACATCAGCGTGAAGACACAAGGATTTAATAATATCCCAGAATGCAACTCAGCTTTATGATAATGCCAGAGATGGTGATGGTCTTGACAGAGCTATTAGCATAAAGGTTAAAGCTGTAGGCGGAGCTGATGAGGAGGCGAGACAGAGATTCACCTTATATATATATATACACACACACACACACACACACACACACACACACACACACACACACACACACACACATATTCTAGTTTAATTTAATTTTCATAGTTGTGTAGTATATAGTTTGCGTGGTGAAACAAATAGGATGAATTAAAAATGCAACTAACTTAATAATTTTATATTCATGAAAATAAGCCTTTAAAAACATATTTTGTATTTTTTTTCTTTTTTGTATCAAGAAAATCAAAACCACTTTTCAATTTTTTTTTTTCATTTCATTATGGAAACCATGGATTTTATTATTTATTTATTTATTTATTTATTTATTTATTTATTATTTTAATGAGCTCTATGATGTGTATCCTGGAACTTTTCGCCTGGTTTTATCAATAATATAATAAATATGAAGTTAAAGGATGCAAATATAAATTGTTCATTCAAATCAATTGTTCAGCTTCACTCACTATAGCGCTCATGCTCATGCCAATGGTCAGGTCACCAATCCATCACTGAGCACACACGCACACACACACACACACACACACACACACACACACACACACACACACACACACACACTCCTTTACACATTGTGGACGATTTGTGAACACCAATTAGCCTAATCTGTATGTCTTTGGACTGTGGGAGGAAACCGGAGAACCAGGTGGAAACCCACCAGGTACGGAGAGAACATTCAAAAACTTTTCACACAGACCTCAAGATGGGACTCGAACCCTTGACCCTGTAACCGATTGTACATGAGCTCAATAGAAATACACTAATCCAAAGTTCATTAAAGAACGTATAAATACACAGTCCGGAGTGATACACAGATGACAAACTCAGGTTACATGCCCTGAAATCAGTCTAAAGTGATGAAAAGTTGAGCGAGCGAGCCAGCGAGGAGCTCTTAGCATCTTTCCTGTGTGTACCACAGCGCACCATGAACCCCACTGGACACTGGACACTGCTATTAGAGATGACTTGCAGGAGTGTGTGTGTGTGTGTGTGTGTGTGTGTGTGTGTGTGTGTGTGTGTGTGTGTGTGTGTGTGTGCGTTTCTCGATACAGTAAGATGAGTGGAGCGTTTCTGGCATTAGCACTCTGTGCCCCCGGCGGCGTGGGCTCTCCTCAGCACCATTAGAACCCTGGAGCCTTTAAAAGCATTAGCATTATTTCCTGCTCAACGGACATTAGCACGTAATTGCTCTGCTCGGATTGATCTTGTTAGCTAAATGATACAGTATAAGCCTGACGTTTTTTTTTTTCCCTCTGGTGCACAGATCAGTTCTGCTGAGCCATGCTTACATAGCGCTCAAGAGTTCCTCAGAAATTTTGGCACCCTTAGACAAAACCATGGAAGACAGGAAGTCACACGAACTTCAGGTGAGTTGGGGACACCAATCAGTCTAATCTGCATGTCTTTGACCTTCTACAGGAAAACAGAGTACCTGGACGAAAACCCATCATGCACGAGGAATGCATGCAAACACACCATGCTCACAGACACAAGGAGTGACTCGGACCCTCGACCCAGGAGCAATGAGGCGATAGTGGTGAGCGCTACGCCACCGCGCCACCTAAAAAATTAACACATATTTCTGCTAATTATCCAGAAATCCATGGATAATCATCCATTCTGCCATCATAGTGTCTTAGTGATTTACTTTAGAATGTGGAAGAGTTTTAGTAGAGGGTTAATACGTACGCAAAGTAATATGCATGTATTAGAGCAACGCAGAAGTCATGTAATTATTTAACGCACTGAATTGTGTGTAGTTTTAACTGTGTTCACATGAGCTCAATAGGAATGTGCTACACCATCTCCTGGAGGAACCCAGAGTTTGTTAAAGAACGCATGAAAACACAGCATGAAGATCCAGTTATAATAAAATGCTCATATACTCAAAATATTCAGTGTCCAGGTATAGACAGGGCAAGAAGCCCTAGGTAATGGCGTGTACCGTGCTACCACCAGCGTGCTTTACAGGAACGATGATGTTTCAGGAGGATGAGCAGCAGTGTTGGGTTTCTGCCGAATGTACAGTAGTGTTTGTGCGAACTGAGCCAGCAGAACTGGACTGTTACATTGACATTATCTGAACGCACAAATCTGATGTTTCTCAGATCGAACCTGAGTCACTTGCATATGTGGCCCTTGATATCTGATATGTGGTCATGTGACGTAAAAGAGATCTGAATTTTTGTGACCGTTCAACCTTGTCTATGCATAGAGACGCTCGCTAAGGTCATCAGTCAGGATCGTCAGTGTGGAGATTTCATGGCGGTGCTGAAACAGCTAAAGTAAGCCGTCATCACTTGTGTTAGAATGGAACTATGAGACAGGATGCAATCACAGTAAAAGCCAGATTGTACAGTGTAGGACCTCACAGAGTACAAGATGTGGAGCGAGTGAGAGAGTGAGAGAGTGAGTGAGTGAATGAGTGAGAGAGTGAGAGAGTGAGTGAGAGAGTGGGAGAGTGAGTGAGAGAGTGGGAGAGTGAGCAAGTGAGTGAGCAAGTGAGTGAGCAAGTGAGCGAGCGAGCAAGTGAGAGAGTGAGTGAGTGAGCGAGTGAATGAGTGAGTGAATGAGTGAGTGAGTGAGTGAGTGAGCGAGTGAATGAGTGAGCAAATGAATGAGTGAGTGAGTGAGTGAGAGAGTGAATGACTGAGAGAATGAGTGAGTAAGTGAGTGAGTGAGTGAGCGGGTGAATGAGTGAGTGAATGAGTGAGTGAGTGAGTGAGTGAGTGAGCGGGTGAATGAGTGAGTGAATGAGTGAGTGAGTGAGTGAGTGAGTGAGCGGGTGAATGAGTGAGTGAATGAGTGAGTGAAGGAGTGATTGAGTGAGTAAGCGAGTGAGTGAGTGAGAGAGTGAGCGAGTGAGTGAGTGAGTAAGTGAATGAGTGAAGAAGTAAATGACTGAGTGAGCGAGTGAATGACTGAGAGAGTGAGTGAGTGAGTGAGTGAGTGAGTGAGCGGGTGAATGAGTGAGTGAATGAGTGATTGAGTGAGTGAGCGAGTGAGTGAGTGAGTGAGTGAGAGAGTGAGCGAGTGAGTGAGCGAAGGAGTGAGTGAGCGAGTGAGTGAGCGAGTGAGTGAGAGAGTAAGTGAATGAGAGAGTGAGCGAGTGAGTGAGGGAGTGAGTGAGAGAGTAAGTGAATGAGTGAATGCTCACAGTAAATAAATGTTTGATTAGAAGCGTACATGTGTGATCTCCCTGCTCAGAGTTGCAGTGTGTTACTCTGAATTCTAGGAACTGTATTTCTATTAGACGCATGTCACGTGACAACTCGAATAACAATATGATATAACAATAACTTTGAAGAGTCGCATCACACAGACACATTTCCGAGTGAAACCTACCATATATTACATACATCATTCATTTTTTACAGTATAAAGTCATTAATCTTGAGGGGTGCCAATACTTCTGGATTGATTCGATAGTATAAATCCACATTCGTGCCGAGCGGCTTCGGGATCACGTCCAGACGTGAGATATTATTAGTAACATAAAACAAACTAAACTATCAGGGCAGCGGTGGGACTTTAAACAGCTGCTGCTCTCCTCGTGTTTCCCTGCGGTGTGTCCTGGTCTCGGTGATGTACTGGGGAGGAAAACTGTTTTCTTGTTGCCTTTACAGCTTTATTACTCCCAAACAGTCTGACTTCTCAATAATTTACTACATTCCTAATATTCCTGTCGGATTCACAAACTCTGAGCTGGTTTTAGTCTCTGTACCGTTAAACAGAGATGAACGATTGTTCCTGACTAACAGTGTGGGATTAAATCAAGCTGGAATAAAAGGCTATTAAATGTAATAACTGAACAGGATTTATATACAATGGTTACAGTATCGTGGATACTCAAAGGGCATCGTGGGAAGTGTGAAGAAAAATGATGGCAAAACGAATGAAACCTTCACAGAGAGAGAAGATTAAAAGATAGAAAGTAAAGTGTTTCGCTCTTTCCTGGTGTTACGACATAAGCATGAACTAAGTTGTTTTGCAGACATTCCACAACATTAACTGTAAGTCTATATAGAAATATCTAGAAATTTGTAAAATTATGTCAAAGATGTAAAAATTTCATACAACACACAATTGTCAAGGACGTTAAAGATCTTGGTGCTCCAGGTTAGAGCAGAACAGAAGAAGTGCAGAGTTTAAATGTCATTGAAATATAGAATAAATAAATAAATAAATAAATAAATAAATCTAAAACTATTAAGTAAAACATTTATTTATTTATCTGCATTTGTTCGTTTAATAAGTAATAATTTAGTCTACACCTAACCATAAAGAAAAAATAATTATAACATATACAGTATATGCACACACACACACACACACACACACACACACACACAACATATACTGTATATGTATGTGTTTTTCTTATTATTAATTTAAAATTTATGCTTATTGTATGTATATATACACATTTAAAACTAATAATAGGAAAAAAACATATTTATTTTCTATTGTTTAATAAATAATAATTTAGTCTACACCTATTTTTAAAAGAAAAAAAAATGAAGCATGGGGCTAAAATTCCAAGCATCAGAATGCCAAAATATATAATTTTATTACATAAATAATATAGTTCCCATTATATTATTATATAAAAAGTAAAGAAAAAAAATTATAGAGAAAAAAAATGGTCGAAACTAATTAAAACGAGATTAAAATCTCTTTAAATACTTACATGCATCTAGTAAAAATTCTGTATTTTAATCATGCGCATTGTTTTCATTCTGTATGCTGTTTAGTGTATACGAGGGGTGCCATTAATAACGGACCTGACTCGACAGTTTCACGTCTCTCCTGAGAACAGCTCCAGATGTCTGGTGTAATCATGTGCAGACGTGCTCAGTGCGCTGTGATGTGTGGAGATGTTCACCTGCTCAGTCCAGAGGAGCGTCTGGATCCTCTCTGGGTTCCTCGCGCCCGGTTCTCGTTAGGAGCCGTTCGTGCACTCGTGCACTTCCTGTCTGTGGTCACGAACTCACACCGGCCGGGTCAGAGGAGCTCTTGCTGAGTTTAGCGCTAATCATTAAAAGTGTGGAGGCGGAGAATCAGATTAAAAACAAACAGAGAAGTTTTTCTGTTACACATTATTCTGACTTTGAAATGACCTTGAAGACAAGGTCTTGAGCAGCGTGGGATTAAAAGAGCAGCACTATCTTATAAATCTGATTTAATCACTATATTTCATGCAGAATATCATATTCTGGCACAAATAATAATCTATGCTGGATCAAGTGCTATTCTGTGTGTGTGGACGCTTCAATTAAATCAAAAATTATTCACACAGTGATGTATTGAAGATACAGTGTATTAAAGATACAAGTTCCTTACAACACTTGCAAACTTCTTATTCACAGTATACCGTATATTGCTATATCAAGACAAAAAAAAAAAAAAAAAAACAGTCCGTATTTTCTATACCACTATTAAATTTTTTTCATTTTAAAGGTGAGTGTTTGTGTAAGAGTGATGTCGTAAACCCTGCGTCTGACTCACGTCACATGTATCGTGTGGACATCCTGATTCTGAATACGAGAAACTTATCTGCACATAAATATTTAAATTGCTGACTGTAAAAAAAAACTAAAAAAAAAAAAAAAACTTCTTAAGCCGATATGTTCTACTTCTTTCTACTGCCTGAATCCCATTTCAGATTTTTTTCCCCTTATCTGTACTCTGGAGTAAAGTGCTAAAAATCCTGCTGTGCTGTTTGCTCTATCCTCATGCATTTTAAACACGGCGAGGATGGCATATTGGACACTCGAAATCCTTCTTCTCTGGAACCCGGTGGTTTCTCGGTGAGTCCTGCCACAGCACTGAGGACGACGGCCATCCCCGAGCACGTCCCTCTGTCCCACTTACGTCAAGAGTCAGGACTCGATAAGAGGGTTCCTATAAAACAGGACTCTGAGGATGTGCTTTAATAAATCACTCACCGGAGACCAGAGGAGGAAACGAAGTCTAGTGAAGTCTACTGAAGTACCGCACCAGGGTACCACTGGCACAGGCCGTATGTAGGACACTTATTAATGATTGTTTCATATTTTGTAGGAGGAACTTGTTGGATTTTCATATCACAAAGAAACATGTATTTTAGGAATGGGAACAGCTGCAAAGTGAAAACACGACCTTGACTCAGACTTTGTTTTTGCATGAGTCAGTGAGGCCTGGTCCAGATCCTGAGCCCAAATCCGACATGTTGTTGACCCCTCTGCATTGGTTGCTATGGTACCAGCACTGGAGGTTTACATGCAGCACGATATTTCCTCATATCACCCTGTTTCTGTACACCCCCTATAGCTTCGCTGGGGACTACTGATCCCCATTTCTATACTGAGCTCAATTCAGGAGGTTAATCTACTGTAGCCGCACACAAACTTCAAGGGCGCAACTTTTATACAATAGCATTAAAAGCAGATAAAACGACCCTCCATGGTAAAGCCATCCAATCCATGGTTCTACAAAAATATTTATTTATTATTAATTACAGCGGTACCTTAGGTCTGAAGACTAAATGTTGTAGTGTGAAACACATTGTCCCATAGGAAATAATGTAAATGCAGATAAGCCGTTCCAGCCACCCAAAAATATTACAAATTTCTAACAATATTTAAAAAAAAAATTTTTTTTTTTGCATATGAAAATAATCAAAACATTTAGAAAAGACATGAAATGTGAAATAAATGACATGAAACCTCACTTAACCTTAGTTTTTGATTGATTCCTCTCGGCACTGTAAACCCTAACGCTCAAAGTAATTAAACATATTGAGTTCTGTTAACTTAAACAATTACAATTAATTCAGATTAATAGACCTTGATGAGTATTTAGAACTTTTTGGTATTTATGAGTTTGTAGAAATGACACTTTTCAAGTTAGCTGAACAAGTTTGATATTTTAATCCACAGTAACTGTCTCCTTAAAGTTCCACCAACATAAACTCTTTCAGCCTGGCGATTTTGTGTCTGACGTCTTCAATGCACATGTAAACTGCCCATATTGAATTAAGATGCTGGATTGGTTTGTCTTCACATAATCTTTACAAATCTTGGCACCCTAAAGTACCAGAGCACTGGAGGCTACCATGCGAAAGGCTCGGGTTCGGATCCCAGCCATTGGATGAAGTTTCTGTCCCAAGCCCAGATAATAATGGGAGGGTTTTGTTCAGAACGGCTTGTGGATAAAAACTTGTGACAAACCGCTGTGGTGACACATTACCAGGAGCTGGCGAAAGACCAACAACAATTTATTTAATTTGCAACAACTAAAAAATATATAAAATGAGTTGGGCTACTCAGTAACGCAAGTAAAGAACCATTAATATGAATGAATACAACAAACTCAAAAACTCATAGTTCTGTTCACTTAAAATTGGAAACATTATTACTTAAAACATTTGATGTAACTGATTTTTTTGTGTTTTGCCAACTTTTTCAGGTTTCCACTGTGCTTTAAAACCCGAACTGAAAGCGGCTCCCTTTTCTTCTTGCCACCGTCCTTGATAACATTCTTGGGACCCATGGTGCTACGTCTTCACTAAATCTTAAAAAAAAAAAAACACAAACACTACAAAAACTTGCTTCACTTGGCTTTCCAGTGATGCAAACAAGTTTTGAGTGGCTCCGGGACTTACGCGCATCTTTAGCCATCGTTCGCTTCAGCTCAGTTCAGTCGCTCGTGTGCTGAAACTGCTTCCCATGCCGAGGTACATTTCTTGCAAAGCTCTTAAGGCAAAAGCACTTAAGGCGGGGAGCTGGAATGCCGAGGTACCTCTGTATTAATTTCCATCTCCATGTCCACGTCCACCATCTCCTGCTCATTTTTTAAACCCACATGTCCATACCACAAATTTCAGCTTCCTTGTCAGGTTGCGGTAACGTAATGGACAGTTTGAAAGTCGATTCAAGCAGGTAGAGCGTCCAGACTGAGACTCATCTTTGAGAATCTAATCTGATTTAATTAGTAGGTGAAACTTACTCAAAAAAAAAAAAAAAAAAACTCCAGATGACAAACTCTTAGAACATCTCAGGTCATTAATTCTGTGTCATTCCTTTGAAGTTCAGAGAAAGGTTATTTTACTTTTATGAATTTGTCTGCGTAATTAACCATTAAAACAGGATATTAAGAAAGAAAGAAACAAACAAACAAAAAGAACTAACAGATAAACATTCTAGCATGTGCTGGATCAAGTGCTATTTCAAATGGAACCTGCTCAGGAGACACAAACAGGACGGCAGAACCTCTTCAGGACCCTTTAAAGGTCCCATATGAACTTTACTGTAGGGGAAAACTGTTTGGCTCAGGTGGTTAATGCGCTTGGTTGTTACTTTTGGGGATTTGAGGATCCGGGTTCAAGCCCCGCTGTCAGTGGTTACTACACCCACGCAGTGCTGGTTCAAAAGGGAGCTTTGCGTCCGAAAGGGCATCTGGAGTAAAAACTATACTGTGCACGCGGATCGGATGCTGTGGCGACCCCTTGACAGGAGCGGTTGAAAGCAAGCTTTTTGTTTTAAACAACTGTAGACTGTAAACCAATCGGAGTGCCCAAAAATGACAACAACGAAAAAACAATTGCATAATACAGTATGTGCCCTTTTTAAAGTCTTTATATGAAACTCATGTTTATTAAGCCTTCACAAAGTAATTAATAATACCTTATGTTCATGAAGACTTCGTAAGGTGTCTTGACTTTTAGAGCCGTTACAGATAACCCGAGGCCGAGGCTGGTCGCTATGCAGCGATGTAAAGCTCTAAAAGGATCTGTTTGTACAACATCTGTAAGTCTAAAAACACCAATTATTTATCTGAGGTCTGCTTTAAGGCACAGTTCACTGCACAGACGTCTGACCAAGTTCCTGCTCGCCGGCCCCCCCAAACACACACACACACACACACACACACACACACACACGCACACACACACGCACACACGCACGCATACACGCACGCACGCACGCACACACACACACACACACACGCACACACACACACACACGCACACACACACACACACACACACTCACTCAGATTTTGAATGAAGGCTTTCTTAAAAGATGACCTGATTAGCCGTTTGTTACACCAGGAGCTCATCAGGTAAGTGCCGCGGTGCCCTTTAGCGGATCGTGACGCCTGCGTCGCTGCACAACGTTTAGTGAGACGATATGCAAATAGAGCTCCGTTAAAACAAGATGACCTATATTAACCTGATCTCACAAAATGTCATCTCTTATTTCATTAGCATGCATAGAGCTTTTATAAGATGCTCCAAGTGATTACAGATGTTTCTGCTGCATAGATTTACAGTACAGTGCACAAGTTTGTGCACCTCTGGTGTATAAGAAGAAGAAAGGAACTGTGATTCACATTAAGTTGTGTAGTGCGTTTGGTGTGTGTTTCATAGGTTTTGGGAAAAAAAAATCAGATGTTTTAAGATTTATTTTTTTGATCGTTGAAAAAAACAAACATTCTTCTTTACGCATTATTATGTACAATGATATTAATATGTACAGTATAATCAGAGGTGGAAGATAACGAAGTACATTTTCTTTGTTACTGTAAGTTTAACTTAAGTACATATTCCACATTTCTGTGCTTTACTTTTTTATTACATTTTATTAATTGATATTCTTTCAGCTTGTTTAAAAAAATACAACAAACAGCTGTACTTTTACTTAACTACATTTCTGCATGATGTTACTTTATCTAGAGTAATGGAGTTTTGTATGTAACTCCATTTTAAATACTCCAAAAAGGTCTCTTTTCCCCCTGGATAAAAAATAAATAAATAAATAAATAAATAAATAAATAAATAAATAAATAAACAAACATACAAACATATTTTTGCCCAGAATGCATATGTAATACAAAATTCTTTCCCTCAGTGTACAGTAATCAAAAGGGGAAAAAAAAAAAACTCTAGTCACAAACAAAAATTATCCCGAGGCTCTTCATTAAAAATACCGTAAATCCTATATTTATTTATTTATTTATTTATTTTATTTATTTGTTTTTTTAACCCATGTAACCTTAACTGAGGTTTACACTGGCATTTTATTCACAGCTTGTGTTTATGACATTCTGTTAAAAAAAAAAAAAGAAAAAAAAAAAAAAAGGACCTTGTAAGTCAGAAAGCCCTGTAGCCAAACATTACTTTATAGCACGCAATCACCGGCTTCAGGCTCCAATTTCACTGAATGCTGTTATTTTTCACCCTTATTTTAAAAGCTCAGCTGGACTGATAAGGCCGATAAAACACGTCTCTGAAGTGCCGACCCGAGCCTGAGTGAATCAGCAGCACTTTCAAGCCAGTCGAGGCTCCCTGGCTGTTTTTTAATGAGGGCCTCAATTCATGCGAGGAAGCTGAAAACCCTGAGAATGCGTTCATTCTTCTTTCCGCGTAATGGAAGTCTTTCTTTTTTCCTCCTTAATGGCAGCGTCCACTCGATAATCCCTTGATGCAGTGGTCTGTTTGAAATGTGTGATGTGCGATGCGGGGCAGATCGGACGCCATTAGCAGAATGGATTACTCAAACAGCAAGGGGAAGAAAAGGAGCGGCTCGGATCCTATTGAACCGGGGGGGGGGGGGGGGGGGG
>JAAGKR010001396.1:0-34415 GCA_011419295.1 Clarias macrocephalus
ATGGAACTAACCGAATCGTGTCGATCGATACATGAAAACTGGTAATGCACAATGTTGCACTTTAGTCCTTAAATACGTTTAAATATTAATGAGCCTTTAATTTGACATCACTCAAATATATCATTACTAAGTGATTCAAGATTAGTTTAAGTATTTTCCATTTTTAACAGTCAAGCAAAGAAATACACTCCGATTGCTTTCTATTAAATATATACACTCATTATGTATAGTGTAGCATCTTCAGAGGTGGGTAGAGTAGCCAAAAAATGTACTCAAGTAAGAGTAGCTGTGCTTCAAAATAATATTACTCAAGTAGAAGTAAAACGTATTCGGTGAAAAGACGACTCAGGTACTGAATAATTGTTTTATCATTATGTCCGATAAATTTTTTTATAGAAATTATGTAAGCAGTCAGACAAAATGATAAAATGGTACAAATCGCGACATTTCCTAATAATAAAAGAAATGTAATAAAAGAAATGAATAAAACTAAATATCTTTACAAATTAAGGAATAAGAAACACAAATGTCATAATCTCTCTTTTTTCACAATATAAAGCTTTTGAAATAAATCCTTACTGAAGATCACATGTGTATGTTTGAACAGTGTAACTATCTCCTGTGTAAGATATACTGTATATTCAGTCGCCCTGCAAATGACTCAGCAGATAGAAAATATTAGAACATGTGTACATGTAACCGTAAACCATGTTCCAGCAGAACAAATGTAAGAAAATTATATATATTTTAGCCTCTAGTTTATTTGCTAATTATATATGTTAAGATTGCAACATTAAATAAAACAGCTAAACTAACCGCAACATGTTTGCTTCACTGCCTACCCCTGCTGAAGACAAGCCCCTCCCCCTTCTGTGTGGTCATGTGACTCCATGCTGTTATTGTTATTGCAGCTGATTGGTCAAATGGAGTCATGTGATTATCGTTGCTACATCTGATTGGTGCATTTCTCTGGCAAACACAAAGAATATCTAACATGTCGAATAGATGGTTAGAAAAGTAACGAGTCGAGTGTAGCCGAATCTTCACAAATCTACTCAATAAAAGTAAAAAGTATGGTGCGGTAAAACTACTCATAGAAGTACATTTTGTCCAAAAAGTTACTCAAGTAAATGTAATGGAGTAAATGTAACCGGTTACTACCCACCTCTGAGCATCTTGGTATGGTATTTTATCTTGGTTTAGTATTTTATGATTTGGAAAACATGATGCCAGTTTGTTCCATATGGAAGTTACTACTTTTCTTAGCTTACTCTTTTGGTGGTTTTGATATTTACCTGGTTTAAAGATCATGTAAAAAAAAAATATGTGATTGATTAAAATATGCATAAACATGCAAAAAAAATTTCTGTCAAGCACCACAATGGTTAGAAAGCATGTTATGCTTATGGATTGTAGTATTTTGCCTTCAATTTCCAAGTTGTATAAAAATTCCAAAAGTCTTCACACTACTCTTATAGCTTGTTCCTGTGGGACTGAAAGTGTTTGTGTGTCTTTGTGTGCAGAACAGCCTGTTCGAGCGGATCCAGGAAGGGAAATATGAGTTTGGGGATCGGGACTGGTCTCATATCTCAGACGCCGCCAAAGACTTGATCTCCCGCCTGCTTGTTCGAGACGCCATGCTGAGGCTGAGTGCGGCGCAGGTCTTACAGCACCCGTGGGTTCAGGGGGTAAAACTGCTTCTCCTTTTTTTCTTCCATTTTACTTGTCATGTCGTTCATGTGTTAACCCCTTTGTGTGGTTTTCTTAATAGAATGCTCCAGAAGTGGGTCTTCCAACTCCACATGTCTTACAAAGGTATACAGTTTCGTTCTTATTTATTTTCTGAGAAATTTCTAATAAAAAGGGTATATTTTGTACATACAGCGTCACTTGTATATCTGTAACGCCACTAGGAAGTGCAGCACTAAGGACCTGACTCAGTTTGCGGTGGAGGCTATGGCCTTTAACAGGCAGCTGTCACAGCAGGATCAGCAGGATGACGAGCAGGAGGATAACAGCGCCATCCTGTGCTCCATGAGACTCTCGCCCCCCTCCAACTCCAGACTGGCGAGACGCAGAGCTCAGGCCAGCGCCCTCCGCAGCACCAGCCAATACCTGAACACTACTCAGGTTCCAGAGTGACCTTTCACACAACATACGCAGCGAGTCGGATGTTTCGTGTGAGAGCTGCGCTCAGTCCCGCTTATCATCACCCAGCGTATCAGTGTAAACACATATCACACATACTGTAGTGTGTTTTCCATAAGGCCATTAAGAGATTATGCACTGCATCAGAGCTACAGTACAAAAGGTGCACATTCTGGAAGAATGCATCCTTTTGAATTAGGATTGGTGTCCTAATTCATTATGGACCACATACTTAATGTTTAGCAAACTGGGAGATGTTTCTCAATATTTTAATATTTATTACAGATTTTTGTTTTTATTTAAGGGTGGGAGCGTCTACGTTAAGCATTTACTTAAGAGTTCTCAGTTGGCTCGAGTTGAAATCTCCCACTTTTACATATTCAAGGAGATAATCTTGCTTTACGCACTTGGTATTTTTAAACATTTGTAATTTCTTTTGTGATTTTTGCAGAGAATGGTACTGTAAAGGCATTTAAGATTTTTTATTTTATTGTTTTTAATAGAAATACAGTTGAAGTGATAGATAGGCTTATATTTATATGGATATTGTATTGATATTATGTTTTTACAGTACAGTACCTCAAATCCAATTTGCACACTTTACCAGGCACAGGGCTCAGCCATGTTATAGACCATGCACTCTGTACAATACAGCAAGACCAGTATTGTCTATAATGTCTTAGGTTTCATAGGTTTCTTTCATCTTTGTATGTGTTGTTCTTCCCATTTGCCTCTTTTCCTGTTTTTATATTAATTTTATTTTTAATGTTCTGAAATAGAAAATGCACTTCTTAATGAAAGAACCTCTGTGTCTTTATTTAAAAAATGATTCCACAGCATCAGAACTGTTGAAGTATCTTTAACGTTTTAAAAATGATCAATCAAAACTCATGTAGATATATTTTTGCTTTATAGCTAGCTCTCTTCTTGTTGTTTATACAAGGTTTATATGGACTTAACACAAGGCTTCAATAGTGTTTGGATACCATGGATATCAAGGTAGAAAGTTTCCTCAGACTGCCTGCTCCACATCTAAAACGCTGGCCTCCCAGGAACCCCTTTAATGGCCCAAACATGTGGGAATTGCTTAGCGTGAGGTCAGGACTGTACAGGAGATGTGGCAATAACTCCCAGCCGAGTTCCTGTAATGTGTGTACAGTTCCCACAGACGGATGTGTCTTTTCCACAAGTTGTTGACAAGTTCACAGGAAATGTCATCAGTTTTTCATATTTTCAAATTTCATCCTTCACACCACTTTTCATATAATGATTTGATTCGCTTAGTTTAAACAACAACTTTTCCCAGACAATAACTCTGAAAGACATTTGTGAGGCAGCATTGCCATCACACAGCTCCAGTGTCCTGGGTTCGAATCTGAGCTCAGGTTGCTCTCTATGTGGCGTTCCTTTCCTCCCCATGTCCCTCCTTGCACCCAGTGTTCTTAGGCTTGGATTTGAACCTGTCATTTGACCCAGACCAATATAGTACATTATATTGTTTTTTTTTGTTTTTTTTTTGTAAATAACAAAGGCGCCACCTTGTGACCGTGTGACCCACACACTTGTCCTCAGGCAATTCATGTCGGTCTAACTGACCCAGAGGATCTGCTGTTCCTGCAAGTAGACATGGCTACATGAGTAACCTTTTGGTCTACATCTCACGTTTTGGACCACTGGAATGGGTTCTAGTGGAGACTGTGAAGGTTCATAACAGGCCTGGAACAGTAATTTACCCTTGAGATGTGGATGATCAGCACTCATGAATACTGCCGATAGGGGGATTTATTATGGCAATTCATGTGGTATTCCTTTGTCCAACCCACATGTGAGGAAAAAACGCCCCCTTTCCATGGAAATCCTAGACTCAGTGAACATTTCTGTCTGTATGGCCAAACGTATGTGGACACTTGACCATGTTATCTTAACTGCCAACAATCTTCTGCTCTCCACTAGATTTTGGGCTGTTGCTTGGTGATTTGTGCCATGAAATGGTTGGGCACTGTCGTCAAGCACGAAGGCCCGGTGCACAGTTTGTGTTCTAGTACATACAGAAGTTGTTTTGTTGAGGTCAGGGCTTTGTTCAGGACACTTAATTGTTCTGTTCCTACCTTGACAAACCAAGTCTTCATGGAGCTCGCTTTGTGCACTGGGACCTTGCTGATACATGCAAAAACATTTTGGCAACTGTGTGCCTCCAACTTTGTGCCCAAAGTCTAGAGAAGAACCACTTTTTCTTTTTTTTTTTTTTTTTTTTTTTAATAGTATATCTGGAAGTGGCACACCTCTTGGTCCCACAAAGGAGGCAGGCATAGTGTGTTGAATGGCATTTACAAAATGTCATCTGAATCAAGTACGTCTATGCAGTCACTCTTACCTCACTCTTCAGGCTAACAAGCCCTTCCTTGAGATGGCAGGAGCCATTTGTTCCATAGTGATCTATTCAACTGAGAAAACACCAAAAGTAATGGGCAGAACTTTAACAACTGGTTGAACCGTGCTTTGTTTGTTCAGTCAGAATAGGCCTATCACCAACACTAGCTATTCCTGATGCTCCTACCAGGTTCACATACATCACCAAAGGTTCATTCTGGGAATATAGACAGAAAATAAATTAGAGGGGACAAATAACATGGTGTTTATGAAAATTAACTTGAGACACAATCTTTTCAAAAGATATTCCCTTAATTGATGATGGATGAGGTCAATATCTAATTGATTAAGATGCTTGTACAAACCGTTTTGCCAGTTGGGTTGAGATCGGGTGACCCTGAAGGCCACCGCATCTGATTTATGACTTTTACAGTGATTTGATCACATTGAAGCTATGGTCAAGAAAGTTACCATGAAGTTGCACTTTTTTGAGCAGGCTGAGAAGGTTTGATGTGCCTACACCAGATTTGGTGACCATCAAAGTTGGTTTTATTTGCCCCACTCTAGAATATGCAAGTCCAAAAACAAGCTTTGCCGAGTCATTATCGGTAGGGCAAATCCTGGTTTCAAACAAAGCCCTTTAACTGCCAACCTTTCAGGAGCCCAATTGCAGACGCCCCAAGCCAGAATCGAGAGACATATAGAATGTTCCCATTCATGCCTACATAGATTTAGCCTTCACATATTTCATCTTAGACATATATAGCTTGTTTATTTCAACTATTGTTTATACTGTAAATGCTGCTATATGAGTATTAAACAAAATTGAACTTGATTTATATACTCAGCAACTCATTTAACTTTGTGGATGTGAACATCTCCATCCTGGAAAAGAACTGCAAATCAGTTTCAATATGTTTGTAGTGATCGACAGTGACTCTTCCATCTAAAGGGACATATGGACCTTAATTATGGCAGTAAATCACACCCTTACTGCATAACAGAGACAGACGACTACAGACTACTGCTCAGTTTTTTATTATACAGTACTGCGAACGAGTCTTGAGCCAGCACTTATCTCTTCATTCTTTGCTTCCAGCCTTTCAGACTTTCTTGTATTTTCAAATGTAGTTTTGAGGAATAGCTCTCCAGGCTTCCTGAAGGACTTTTTTGTCTCTCATTTTCATTCCAGTCCCTCTACCTGACCATTTTCAGAAGGTTTTTGTTTGTTAAGCCACACAGTGACCATATGAATCATTCGCTCATTAAAACCCATCGAACTGATGCTATGAACTAGTGAGAAACATGTGCAGATGATGGCAGACGATCAGGCTGGTGATTAGTGTACTGCTGATGCTGATGCTGAATGGTGGAACAGACGAAAGGGGAAATGAGGTTGCTGCTGAGGATGTTACATAAACAACCAATTTTTTTTATTGGATCATTAGGCACTTTGCAGCCTGTCACAGTAAAACATTTCTTCACAATTTTTTGAATCCACATCATTTTCACTCACTCTCACTCATCTATACCGCTTAATCCTGTGATTCAGGGTCACGGGAGCCTGGAGCCTATCCCCGGAGACTTAGGGCACATGGCAGGGTACACCCTGGACAGGGTGCCAATCCATCGCAGGGCACACAGACATACACACACTCACACACTACGGGCAATTTGGGAACGCCAATTAGCCTAACCTACATGTCTTTGGACTGTGGGAGGAAACCGGAGTGCCCGGAGGAAACCCACCAAGCACGGGGGGAACATGCAAACTCCATGCACACAGAGACAGGAATCGAGCCTGGCCGGGGATCGAACCTGGACCCTGGCGGTACAAGGCGACAGTGCTAACCGCTACACCACTGTGCCGCCTTCCACATCATTTTATTTAATTTAATATAAAGAAATGAGCATTGGCTCAAAACCTTTGCACAGTGACTAAGTTTAATTAGAGATTCTTAAACCTCTCATGTGTATACATTCTCATTAACATACACTACTTTGTGTTTTCAACACACTTTGACACACACATAACGGAGAGTATTAAAGTCCACACAGCGTAATGAAAACGGGTTTGGCGCCTCTTTAGTCTGGAGTACAGATGGTTGTGGGCGTGGACCGAGGTGTCCTCAGCCGGATCTTACTCTATAAATTGGCTGGAAGAGAACTCGGCGCTCACTTAGCTGGAACACAGCTGGACGACTCTCTGTGCTGCTCCTGTTGCTGCTGTTTCTGAGCAACTTGATGCACGTTTATGCCTAAGATTGTTGCCATAAAGACCGATCGTCTACTTTCTAAAGCTGGGAATATACAGTACTGTAAAGTTTGTAGCACTTTTGGTAAGTCTGATATCTTTTCCAAACTTACTGAAAGACATACTGCATGAGATGTTATAAAAATGTGTTGCATAATCAATATGGTGTTGGATGTAATCGTTCAGTGGGTACGTGATTGTGTTTGAGTTGGCATGAAGTTATAATGAAATGCAACAAACATTTCAAGAACACACACACACACACACACACACACACACACACACACACACACACAAAATGCAATGATACACTAGATTCCATGTCGAACTTTAAATCTTGAGCTATATGTTCAAATCCATTGTATTATCCAATACAGTTGTTTCACCCACTTGTATGTTTTACAAACACTATAAAATGCCAACAGTTTTGCCTATTCCTTATCTATTTCCTTATCTTCGGCAGTGATAATAAATTCATATCCAAAGAGAAGTTCAAGTCAGATTGCTGGTTAATATCTGACACAGACAAAGCCAGTCTTAAGAGACCTTTTCACCAACATACCAAGTAATAAAGTTATATTGCGTAGTAATTTGAGCCATTTACAAAGCTACTCATCATTTGCAGTCATCTGAACCTGGCTGCACTAATTGAATTGCCCCTCCCGGGAGTTTCCTCTGAAACCACACACACACACACAGCCGGACGGATATTTGCACAATAGCAAATCTTATTCCACTCGCCAGCTGCTTTCATTAACCATCAGTGTCTGTCTGTATTCATGTCTTAACAGGGGAAGTACTGAAAAACTAAAGGACCCCCCCAAGGAGGATGATTTGCTCTGATCAGGACTCGCATCTAGCTGTGGTGCAGAGAAAGCGTCTGCACAGTCACCCGTCCCCGGCTCTGTGCTGCGCCTGTGGACTCTGCATCATGCTGGCTGGGATCAACATCACTCTCGTGGGTGCTTTCGGCTTTGCTAAGATGCTACCCGCAAACAACCCCCCCATCATCATCGGGCCCCTCCTCCTGCTGGTGGCGCTGTCATTTTTTGGAGTGTGTTGCATGTTTAGTCGGCAGACTTCTGCCCAGGCTTCTCACGCCAACACAAGCCCGGATCACTGGGGCTTGATGAGGATGAGGACGGGTGGAGCTGCATTTGAGATGGAGACCAGCGAGCAAACGCTACAGGACACCACGGCCATTCAGCTCACCCCGACCAACTCCCTATGCTCCTCCCATCACTCTAGTCCATCTCACCCACCTGCTCTCATGCTTCAACCGTCAGAGGTTGGTAGCCTTCAAAATGGAAGTCATTCCTCCAGTCACCTGTCGCCAAAAGAAGATGATACGATACGGTTTAGCTCTTATAGTGAGAGAGATACGTAACATCGGCTCATCTGCGATATTGAATCTTCTGGGGAAATCTGTGGGGAAACACATCATCCTTTAACGGTTTTGACAGCTTAACGTGATAAAACTGCTTGCACTCGGCATGTCAGGTCGGTCCCAGTGTAGACTGCGGTGACAAAAAGCTCATTTAACACTGTGGAAGAGAAGGAAGAGAAGTCTTCTACCTCATCCTGCTGATTCTCCGACGTTTGTGTCTAGATAAATGTTCTTATTCAGGTTTGCAAAAGGATCATCTTTCTGTCTATCACTCGTTTTGTTCCAAGGTGTCTATCTAAACTGATTGTTATTAAAAATGTCTTTTGAAGGCATAAATAGGTCTTGGGAAGCTGAAAAATAGAGGTTACTTTGTGCTGAAAATGAAGCCTTTTTCAGTCATTATTTCACCAGTTTTATTCAAATTCAAATTTTATTTGTCACATACACAACCGTACAGTGAAAGGCTTGTATGACTGTCTGTGCCCTTATATAGAAAGATTTCATATAGAAAGAGTGAAAAAATTTGCACTAGAGAGTACAATCTACAGAGATAGAATTTTCAATAGAAATTCAATCAAAATGAAAGATTTAGGCTGGAATATACAGATTTGCAAAAGTTATGAAATACATAAATTAGACAAGATTTACGGAACATACAAAATTTAATTGTAAACTCACTCATTCACTCATCATCTATACCCCTTTATCCTGTATTCAGGGTCACGGGGGGCCTGGAGCCTATCTCAGGAGACTTAGGGCACGAGGCGGGGTACACCCTGGACAGGGTGCCAATCCATCGCAGGGCCATACATACACACACTCACACACTACAACCAATTTGGGAACGCCAATTAACCTAACTTACATGTCTTTAGACTGTGGGAGGAAACCCACCAAGCACGGGGAGAACATGCAAACTCCATGCACACAGAGACGGGAATCGAACCCGGACCTTGGAGGTGCAAGGCGACAGTGCTAAGCACTGTGTCGCCTGAAATTGTAAACTGTGAAAAATAAAAGTATTGACGTGTGAAAATATGTTAATTGGGTATGACAGCAGCAGTATGACTGAAACATGAAGCATGAAATGAAATGATGTGCGAGTGTCCGTGTTCCAAAGTGCAAGTTAGTTCTAAGTTTGTTTGCAAATGTGCAGCGAAGAGGATAATGTGCTAGTAACCTGTACTGTGTACTCCTCAATCTAAACAATGATGCTGCATATTGTAACCTGACAAGAAAGCAAAATATGATACAAAATACAAAGAAGAGAACAGAGAATGAAAACATCGATAAGCTCCTTACAAAGTATTTAAAGAGTGCAAAATGTTCCAATTTAATAATATTACTTGTAATGAATAAGAAGCAGGTGGCTTAGTGGTTAGCACTGTCGCCTTGCTCCTCCATGGTCCGGGTTCGATTCCCGGCGTCAGTGTCTATGTGCGTGGAGTTTGCATGTTCTCCCTGTGCTTGGTGGGTTTTCTCTGGGTACTCCGGTTTCCTCCCACAGTTCAAAGACACATAGATTGGCGTTCCCAAATTGACCAGCAAGTGAGTGTGTGTATGTGTGTGTGCCCCCTGATGGATTGGCTTGGCATTTCATCCAGGATGCACCCCGCCTTGTTCCTGGGATAGTCTCCAGGCCCCCCGCGACCCTGTATATAGGCTAAACTGGTATATACAGTATGATGAGTGAGTGAATATGGAAAATTATTAAGAAAAACAAATATGAATGATACATTTTGTGTTAATATCTCTAGAACACAAGTTACAAGGAAGCATGTGTGATTTTATTATTTTATTAAGATTATTTCGGGTTAATCTTTTATAGGTCTAAATGTAAAGCATTGAAGGGAGGGGTCATAAGAGGGAAAAGCATTTGAAGGTTAAAGGCCTTGCTCACGGCCCCACCAGTGGCATCTCAGTGTTGCCGGGATTTGAACCCAAAATTGCCTGATAATGCTTTGGTGTCTGAGCAACACTGATACTCACTGATTCTCTGACTATTATATACATATATCTGTTGTTTTAATAATGTTGTATTTCTATAGACTTTAAACATTGTGCATGTTAAAAAAAAATTTTTTTTTTTACTTTTTAAGTATTAACTGGTTGAAATGGAGGCTTAATTGCCTAGAAAAAAAAAGACCTTTTATCCTTTAAATGTTTACAGATAAAACAAGCTGATTAAATGTGTTGCACTAGGGGCGTTCAAGTCAAACATGGACTTGTCATGAAATTTCTCATGAATAAAGGCATAAAACTGATTGACACTTACAGAAGACTCCAAGAACTTTACAGTGATCAGAATCTCAGCTGGAGTAGAAATTTGTTCAAAAATCATTTAAAAAAGTACTTCTGTGAATAAGGATCCTGGCTGAGGGGGTTCGGAACCTACTGCAGTCATTCCCATGAACATTCAAAGAGTTAAACAGGAAAAAAAAATACATGACCTTGCTGCAAGCCATTTCCACAGGTTTGGGCCATTAAGGGAGTTCCTGGGAGGCCAGCGTTTCTGACTCAAGGCAGGCAGTCTGATCATGACACTGGGTTACTAAGAAAACTTTTTATCTTGATGCTACTCAAGTTCTAATGAAACACTGGGATAAATATATTATTCAGATTCAGATTCAGATTCATTTATTGTCATTGTATAGCTACAACGAAATTGAAAAAGCAATCCTTGGGTGAACACACAGTTACATTCAAACATACAATTTAAGAATACAAAAAAAAACAAACAAACAAAAAAGGCTATTTCCTACATTAAATAGTGCAATATAAATGTTCAAGTAACCAGTAGTAACAAGTGCAAAAAGCAATATTAAAGAATGAGAACCTGATATATTCTTAAATATTGTGCAAATATTAGTTATTTAAAAACTGAAAGTTTATGTAAGTGGTTTTGAGGTGTTCAGTTCACGAATGGCTCTTGGGTAAAAACTGTTTTTAAGTCTATTTGTTCGTGATGTGATAGACCTGAAACGCCTGTCCGAGGGCAGTCGGTTAAACAAATGATGCGATGCGATGGGTCCTTCAATATCCTGATTGCCCTGTTGATGCAATATGTCTAGAGATGTATAGAGAGTGTAGAGTATAGGACTCAGCACACATCCTTGCGGTGTTCCAGTGCTGAGTGTGATGGTGGAGGAGAGATTAGGGCTCTATCTTAACTCTCTGGGGGCAGTTTTATATAGAGAAATAAAACTGTGTTCTGTTTTTCAAGTCCTGCTTTGACTTGAACAACCTGCATTTGGGTAAACATGACATTTATAGCTTTTTGCAAATGTCCTTATACAAAGTGACAATAAATACACCGTCATACAGGGAAAAAATGCTGAAAAGGCAATAATGTAAGAATATTATACAGACAACACAATTAATCTGGGTTACTTAAATAATGTGCATCCGCTAAACCAGCTGGTATGACATGGCACAATAATTATCATGCTGAAAGTCAGGAAAATACCGTTTTATTCCTTTTTCACTGGCAGTAAGAAATAGAGCCCTATACGTCTTGCTATGGAAATTATAGCTGCACGTTTGTTCTATAGCACAATTTACACGACTTCATATCGTGTGCTACAGATTTTAAATAATCAATGCTAGTCGTAGATGAAGGATTGTGTGCTAGTGCATTAAACATTACTACTGTGGGGAGTAAACACATCATATTTTAAAAGACATGAGAGATAAGCTGACTTTCATTAGAGCTAAACCATTATTATTATTCTACAAAAAGCTAAATCCCGTCTTATCATTTAGGTGCCAGTGCATCCAGGACAAACATCCAAACAGTGCAGTTAATGTCATTAACTCTGCAGTCATGTTTGCACAGGGTCGCAGCAGCAGCACCATCTGTGCATTACAGCTCAATTACAGCTGTCTCAAAGCAGAGCAAACCAGCCTCTAATGTCTGAGAAGACACCAGGACCGGCACACAGCATCGCCTCTGCTCATACTAATATTACAGTGTTTAGATACTGTAGTTTTAATAAGAAATGTGAAACACTGTTCTGGGCTTCTGAGTAATGCTTTTACACACTGATGAGGAACGTTTGCTATAGGAAAAGGTGTGTAGATATGTTATAGAGAGTTATTGGACGTTAATCTAATTATTCATTTGTAATGTGTATTGCAGGATTTGAGGTTTGTTCCACAATCAAATTATAATAAAGCTCATAATATATCAAATCAAAGTTGTAGCATCATCAATTTGTCAGCTCCGCTATGTAGTACATATGATCTTGCATCAGTTATCTAATTTATTATATTCCATTCTTTAATGCTATTACTTGTACAAGCATGCAACAGTTCTCTGACGTTACTGTATATGCGTATACAAAATATTCATATTTATGCACAGAGAAATCCACTGAATATATCTGTGCCTGCAAAACTGTACTACTGTACATACAATAGTTGTAAGTAAAGTAAAATACAAACATGTCTGTAGTCACGTTCAGTCTCGATTGAGGAATAACCGTTGTGTTATCTCGCACTGGTGTATGATGTTTTGCATCGGGCTATTTGGAAAGAGCACATTTCCAGGAACTGAATATTGTTTTTTCCTTGAAAGCTCTCATCGTGCTAATTAGATATCTATCAGACATTTCCATCAACTGTTGGCGAAACTGGAATCACAACTATTATACATTTTTTATGTCCATGTACTTTCAACAAGAGTGTCATTTTGCACTAAATGTACAATACTCATTATTATTATACAATATTTTTCTCAATTATGAAATAACGCATATGGTATTAGGTAATTAAGTAACAACAAAAACAACAACAGCAACACTCAGTTGTTATTTTAAAACCGGATGGTCAGCTGTTCTGGAATAGTCGTTGCAAGAACAGTATTGTCAAGTGTATTTGCGAAACCCATTAAGTGCCATGATGAAACTGGCTCTCATGAAGACCTTACCAGGAAAGCAAGACCGAAACCTACCTCTGCTGCAGAGGAGGAGTTTATTTAGAGTGAATTAGCCGGACAGGCTAGCCTTTGGGTGCCTATAACTCTTTCACCAGTTTACTAATGGTATATAACTAATAATTAATGTTACTCAGGACAACTGCGAGGGTGTTACTGTTGTGGCAGATTGGTGTATATGTCCTATGCTACTGCATCATTATGTTTTGTACTATGGCCAATTAGACCATCAAGTTTGAGACCATCAAGTGTGATCCTGATAATTACACTGTGATCGTCAGTATCGGTGATAAATACATGGATATGTCCACAAAATCAAAGATCCAGAGGCTCACCAAGCTCATCATTGAAGCTTAAGCCCTGTGGACTGACCAGAACCAGTCAAATGCAGATGAAAACAAAGGAGCTCCTGTCCAACTTACATGTGACTGAACTATTGTCATACAGTATTGTATAGATAATAAATAATCTGTAACATTAGAAAGAAAACTAATCTGCATGTCTTTAGACTGGAAACCCGTCAAGAACAGGGAGAACATGCAAACTCAATGCAAACAGAGGCGGGAATCGAACCTGGAACCTGAACCTTTATCTTGAAAACATAAATAAACAGAGCTTGAATAGTTAATACTTCTATCTTAACAGGAATTAAGTTCTTGTGGTTTAAATTAGTGTCAATATGTCTGTAATTATGTACAACATATACTATTATAATATTCCGAGGGTCTGATGTGTTTCACATTCTTCTGAATCACACCCTAAGGTCATTCGCCAGTCCAGGTAAAACAAAGCCACAGACACATGTGAAAAATCTATTTTAGTGATGCAATTACTAAAATACTATGAGTTTTGTTTCGTAGCTTGTACTGGTTTTGAGCAATGAAAAGCTACTGAAGAACAATACTGGCATCTATAGGCATTAGACATGTATTTCATCCAAATCAGATGGGCTTTAACTTCAATGTCCAGTATAACAATCATCAAACTCGTATAAGAGCTCAGACATCAAGGGTCCAAGCTAAACTTTATTTATTATTCTTCAGTAACTGCTTTAGGCTGGTGAAAATTACAGTAGAAAATTAAAGTAGAAAAAACAGATCCATCCTTAAAGCCGACAGGGAGCTATTAACACACATTCATACACCGGAGAAATTCAGAATAAACTGTTTAATGCCATGCTTTGGGAGACCGGAGGAAACCCACAGGGACGCATGGAGACAAACAAAGCTGCAATTCATAATAAGTTAACTTTAACAGATGAAACAAACTTACTAACAAGTCAAATATCGCTGGTTAAATTTGTTAAAAGGTCAATGCATTTATCATTTAACAAGTTTTACTTACTCAACTCTGCTATACATATCCTATGATTATGATGCAGTTTTGTGCCATGTAAAATAAGTATAATAAGGTTTTAATGCTCAAGCATTACCGCAGCATTATTAGTTTCTTAACAAAAAAACTTTAGAAACATACTGTACATTTTAATTTGTACCTAATGCATTAGATAATTACACAGTTGAATTTATATGTACTGTACACGGTGGTGTAGTGGTTAGCACTGTCGCCTTGCACCTCCAGGGTCCGGGTTCGATTCCTGTTTCTGTGTGCATGAAGTTTGCATGTTCTCCCCGTGCTTGGTATGTTTCCCCCGGGTACTCCGGTTTCCTCCTACAGTCCAAAGTCATGCAGATTAGGCTAACTGGTGTTTCCAAATTACCCGTAGTGTGTGAATGAGTGTGTGTATGTGCGTGTCCAGTGATGGATTGGCATCCTGTCCAGGGTGAACCCCACCTCGTGCCCTTAGTCTCTTGGGATAGGCTCCAGTCCCCCTGTGACCCTGAATACAGGATAAAGCTGCAAAAATTCTGATATCCAAAAAGCAATAAAATGTCAGAACAGAGATCGATAACATTACAAATACAGCACGTAATTAAAACTGGCCGTGGCTTAGTGGTTAGCACTGTCGCCTTGCACCTCTGGCCTCCAGGATTGATTCCGCTTGGTGTCTGCATGGAGTTTACATATTCTCCATGTGCATAGTGAGTTTTCATCAGGATACTTTGATTTTCCTTCCAATAATTATCATTTCCAAGTTACCCGTAGAGTGTGAGTGAATGAGTGTGTGCATGCTTGTGCCCTTCTATGGATTGGCATCCTGAGTCCCCTCAGATACGCTCCAGGCCTGCTGTGACCCTGTACAGGATAAGCCGTATAGAGAGAGTGAGAGCATACAATTTATAGACAGTTATATTATTATCATAAACAACATATTGACTATATGAATATATTTACTCTAGGGATGAGAGGTTCAATTCCTGCCGCAGGTCTGTGTGTGTGGAGTTTGCATGTTTTCTCCGTGCTTGGTGGGTTTTTCTTCAGATACTCCGGTTTCCTCGCACAGTCCAAAGACATTCAGAATAGACTCATTGATGTTCCCAAATTGCCTGTGGTGCATGTGTGTGACCTAATGGATTAGCACCCTGTTTGGGGTGCACCGTTTACAAAGTCTCCTGGGATAGGCTCCAGGCTACCTGTTCAGGACAAACAGTATAGAAAATAAATGAAGAATGGATCATGGCCTATCCTGGGAACACTCAGCTTGGGACAGGATTACACACTGAATGGGAAGCCAGTCAAGTGCAAGGCAACACACATTCATACACTTATTGACCCCTAGCGACAATTTAGCATATTCATTCCTTCTACAAACACATTCTTTTTTAAGAGGTGGGGAAAACGTAAGAAATTGGAGGAAATTCTCACAAACATGGCTGTGCACCAGGCTGACTGGGAGAATTAATTTTCATTTATAGTTTACACAAGCCGGGGCATTGGTGGGTTAGTGGTAGGTTTTTCATCTGCCACGCAACCTACCATCAACCTACAAATTCCCACCCAATGCCCAAACCCCAGCCACTGGATGCAGAGCCGGCCCCAAGCCTGGATAAAATGGGAGGGTTGTGCCAAGTTGTGTGCGGATCAGATGGTCCGCTGTGGCAGAAAGACCAACCACGACTTTACACAAGCCCTGAGCTATCATACACACCTCCCTATGATTTGTGCCATCTCTGTTTAGTGGAAACAGATTAAGGGAAGTAAATGCTTGTTTACATGTACTCTAGTTTATGCAGAATAAGAGTCATGTATTTGCTGATAAAGCCTCTATGGTATCTCTAGCTAAATGTTTGCCTGTGATCTGGCAGACTCATTGTACTGTACATGGAGCCACAAAGAATCCAACAGATTAAAATAGAAACACACACAAATAATGCATGTTTCCCATTGACTCCTGTATGCCATAGCTGCCCTTCAGAAAAGGACGCATGCGCACTGCGTGGGGGACGCCACCGCCATGCTCGGTGGCGCATGCGCACTCTGGACACAGCCCAGTTGTATATAAGCCGAGCGGAGCCGCCGTCCCGTTCCACCTTCAGCCATTTTGACAATGTTGGGAGCTGTGGGACGCTGCTGCACAGGGGCTTTGCAGGCTCTCAAGCCCGGGGTTACCCCCCTGAAGGCTTTTACCGGAGCTCCAGCGGCGCTGTATTCTCGTAAGCAACGCTTTCTTTCAGTGTCTTTTAAGCATTTTTGTGTCGCTCTGCATTTTTGTTAAATCAATGGCGCCGCCATGACAGCGCGGCCGGCAGCATGTGGGCAGGCCGCACTCTTTCACCTCGTCATTATATTAGATTAGATTTGTTTATTAGGAAATGAAGAGTGCGCACAAGTTTTTTAACGACAATGATGCGTTTTGTAATGACGAAACAAACTGAGAAGTAGCAAGAATGTTAATCGACTTGAAACGGTAATGACCTTTATGTGTCATGAAGGAAGGCTAAGTCAGCTTGGCTAGCTAACCAAATGCTAATGTGGCAGATTAGCAAAGTGGACTGAAGAGTGACACGATTTAAAAAAAGCAGTTGTTGGTGTTATTTGTATGAAAACTATTAATCTCGGATTTTGTTCATTTATTTGACGTTAATATAGTAAACCAAAAGCTATGCGGTACCGTAATGTTCTAACCGGCACCACAAGCTAGCTAGCTCCTGTAGCTAATGTTTTGACCTCGAGTCACGGAAACGCAGGACTGAAGCCACATCATTAAAGATTTACATTAAGCAAACTTTGCATGTGAAACCTTTAACTCTTGCTTTGTCTACATTCATTTCTTGAGTCATATGTAATACTAAAAAAAATCACGTCATGATTTTATGTTTCACTCACGGTTTTTTTCCCCTTTCCATACTCCAGGCAGGGATTATGTCGCTCCCGCTGCTGCTGCCGCCGCCGCCAGCGGTCGCATCGTGGCGGTCATCGGTGCCGTCGTGGACGTGCAGTTCGACGAAGGTCTGCCTCCGATCCTCAACGCCCTGGAGGTAGGCGGTCGTGATTCTAGGCTCGTCCTGGAGGTCGCTCAGCACCTGGGTAAGAGACAAGATAATCAGCAGAGCTGGCAGTATTAGACTCTTAACTTCTAAAGTTTCTTTTATTAATGTGCACAAAAATGAAGCAGGGTGAACTTGAACAGCAGGAACAGATGCAGTGATGGACCACTGAGTTTATTAGATCAGCTTGGTGACATTTTGGCTCCTTTTTATCCCCACATGTCACAATTGTGATTTTGCTTCTTTTGACCCATTAATATTAATGTTTACATGTATTGTTTACATTTCCCCAGCAATTTTAAAATGGTTGCACATGCGTAGTGAACGTTCTTCATGTTGCTACTCTTCTGTAAATTAGCAGCAGATGAATGGTGCTTAGATTCCAGTTCACATGTTTTTTTTGCATCTGCTTGTTGCACAGCTGGACATTTTAAGGTTATTTGTAATATTTAGAGGAGAACTTTGTGCATGTTGGGCTGTTATCTTCACCAAGTGCTATATATACATGCACACAGTCACTTGTGTTTCTATTAGTTTTTGGTATGTGCTGTGAATTTTTTTTTTTTAAATAATAAACTTATCCTTAAAGACATGGACTAAGTCCACTGTGAGTAAAATCTTGACCACTGTTCTCAACTCTGTATAACCTAATGTCCTTCAACCCAAATGTGGTTCTGATAGAATGGCTTTGACAAAACAAGAACGTACTGGGGGAAGATTGCTTGTTGATAACAGCTTTTATAAGTAAAATTTAACATTATATGTGCATTATTTATTGGTCTTAATTGGTGCAAGGTCAAGTTTATGATGAGGTATTCAGCAAAGTTTTCATAGCTAGTTAAGGATTTGAGTGGTGCAAATTCATTTTTTTCTTTCTTTTTTTTCTTTCTCCCCAACAGGGGAGAACACTGTACGTACCATCGCTATGGATGGTACTGAGGGTCTGGTGCGTGGTCAGAAGGTTTTGGATACTGGTGCCCCAATCAGAATCCCTGTGGGACCGGAGACTCTGGGCAGGATCATGAATGTCATTGGGGAGCCCATTGACGAGCGAGGACCAATCACCACAAAAACGTAAGGCAGAATGTTTTGCAGTGTAGAATTTGAGTTTTGTTACATTGAGTTGTTGGGCGAAAGTGTTTAAAGTGTGGTGTGTTTAGGACTGCTGCCATCCATGCTGAGGCCCCAGAGTTTACAGACATGAGTGTGGAACAGGAGATTCTGGTCACAGGAATCAAGGTGGTCGACCTTCTGGCTCCCTACGCCAAGGGTGGAAAGATTGGTATGATTTGGACTCCTTCAGAACTTGATGTTAATTAGTTTTAATACTAAGTAGGTCATGGTTTATTTCATGTTTTAAACTGTAAACTATTAGTTTCATGTAAAATTGTGCATTTAATTCTAAATTTTGACTTAAAATCTGTCTGCAAATTCTTCTCTTGTAGGTCTGTTTGGTGGTGCCGGTGTAGGAAAGACTGTATTGATTATGGAGCTGATCAACAACGTGGCTAAAGCCCATGGTGGTTACTCTGTGTTTGCTGGTGTGGGGGAGAGGACCCGTGAAGGAAATGATCTGTACCATGAGATGATTGAGTCTGGTGTCATCAACCTGAAGGATACCACCTCCAAGGTAATTCAGAATTATTCAGTTTATTTTCCTTGCGTTTATTTTAGGGCAGCTTGCACTTTAAAGCAGAAATGGATGAGCATAATGTTTTCTGCCTCCAGGTCGCCCTGGTGTACGGGCAGATGAACGAGCCCCCAGGCGCCCGTGCCCGTGTGGCTCTGACTGGTCTTACCGTGGCCGAATATTTCCGTGATCAGGAGGGACAGGATGTGCTGCTCTTCATTGACAACATTTTCCGCTTCACCCAGGCTGGATCGGAGGCATGTTCTTGCTTGGGTGACTGATTTCTTTAACATGTAATTTTGGCAGGTGTGTTCATGTGGGTTCCCCCCCCCCCTTCTTCCCCCTCAGGTGTCTGCCTTGCTGGGTCGTATCCCCTCTGCTGTGGGTTATCAGCCAACTTTGGCTACCGACATGGGTACCATGCAGGAGCGAATCACCACCACAAAGAAGGGCTCCATCACATCTGTACAGGTTTGTACCTGGATTTAAAAGCAAGTTTATTATTTGTTAAAATTTAATATAACTTTTTTTTTTGTTGTTCTTCAGGCCATCTATGTGCCTGCTGATGACTTGACTGACCCTGCCCCTGCCACCACTTTTGCCCACTTGGATGCCACCACCGTGTTGTCCCGTGCCATTGCTGAGCTGGGTATCTACCCTGCCGTGGACCCTCTGGATTCCACCTCCCGTATCATGGACCCCAACATTGTGGGAGCTGAGCACTACGATGTGGCCCGTGGAGTACAGAAGATCCTTCAGGTATGTGGCATGTCTAGTACAGCTTGCGTCAGCTATTTAAGAAGTATCCATTTCCCATTCTGAAATCAACATGACTTTTATAAAGTCATTTTTTATTTTATTTATTTTTACAATGGTGATTTTGCTCGTCTTTGCAGGACTACAAGTCTCTGCAGGATATCATTGCTATCCTGGGTATGGATGAGTTGTCTGAGGAAGATAAGTTGACTGTAGCTCGTGCCCGTAAGATCCAGAGATTCCTGTCCCAGCCTTTCCAGGTGGCCGAGGTCTTCACTGGACACTTGGGCAAGCTGGTTCCCCTTAAGGATACCATCAAAGGATTCAAGAGCATTCTTGGAGGTTTGTATCCCCCCCCCCTAATTTTTGTTTAAATAGCTAACACAAGCCAGTTGAATGACTGTAAAGGGCCTCTAGTGCAAACATACTGAAGCACCTTTTTATCTTGAACAGGAGAGTATGATGCATTGCCTGAGCAGGCATTCTACATGGTGGGTCCCATCGAAGAGGTGGTCCAGAAGGCAGAGAAACTGGCCGAGGAGCATTCGTAAAAAAATAAAAGGTGTCGGACAGGATAAAAAAAAATTTGCAGAGGGAGGAGAAGAGCACTTGGTTTGTAAAGTCACATTCAACAATTGTACCTGTATTGTCAGTCAGTTTGAAATTATATTTAATGTTTCCAATAACAAAGATGGAAATAAATCTGTCTTACCATGAACTGTCTGTTTTTTGTACTTGGAAATGGGCTTTGAACCAAAACTAGTTAACTAAAACTACTGTAGCACAGTACTGACTAAAAATAGTGGCTGGTCATATGACGCAAGATCCATGAAATTAAGGGAATGGGATGCATGGACTAGATGTAAAAAAATAAATAAATAAAAAAACCCAGAACTGGAGTGGTTTAATATTTAGTATTAAATGACATGGTTTCTTTTCATAAGCTACAAAATTCTTTCTAATGAGCTCATTACTATTAAGCAAAATGACCACTTGATGCAAAATTGCTGTGTTTAGTATTTAAGGTTCATCTGTGAACATGAATCTTTGATTCTCAAACCTGAGTCTTATGACCCAGTAGGCCTAAACAAAGATGTGAACCAGGTGCAAGAGTTCTACACCACGAAGCAGAACTAGTCTATGAGCGAGATGATCAAGAGTTTAGTAATGGATGGGTCAAACTGTTGACTTCCATTTTAAATCTATTAGGGTGAATTATTTAGGAATCTAATTATGGTTCTGATTTTGTGGTCTTTATCTAATCTGACTGAACTAAGAATCCAGATTGGAGAAGTGCATTGATTGAGATGCATCTGTAGAAAGTGAAGGGAAGTGAATAGTTGCACGTTTTTTTTTTGTGTGTGTTTTTTTTACACTAGGCTTTAAATCAAATGTTAGTCAGGTGCACTTCCCTGTGATGCTGAAAGTGGACATGTGGAAGGAGGTGAATGAGTTTGCAAACCACTAGTTGTCACTCTTGTCAAGAGTCTATGGTGGGGATGGCCTTGATCATGTACTGGTAGTGTGTGAGCAGAAGAGAACAGGGAGGTGTGGAGGTAGTCTTTTGGTCTTGTACATTATACATATTTTGCTGGCAAAGTCTTTTATTGTTTTTCAAATCAGCCCAATAAACTTTTCACTTTTAGATAAGGGTTTAAAAAAAGCTGTGCACATGTTTAAGAAATGCACACTTGTGCAATAAAGTATCAGGAACTTTCATATCTACAGGTCAAGGCTTAACTGAAACCTAATCTTGCTGCATAATTCAGGTTGTGCTGTTTTAAAAAGAAACTGCAACAACAAAAATCTTATGGTAATCTATTATTGTAAAGAGAGAATGCTACTAATGGTGGCCTATCTGGCTGAAGAATTGTTCTAAAGAGAATCAGCTGATTTAGTTAATGGCTGGAAGACTTTTACTTTCCGAAGAATGTTGCCATGGAAGTTCATGATCACCAGGAAGCAATCAAGCTGGCATGGATTGAGCGAGCGACACCAGAGTTCTGCAGACGTCTTTCAGACGCAACGCCCAGCCAGATGCAGAAGGTTTTGAAGAATAAATTACTTTATACTTTATTCTTTATTATATCATTGTATTGTATCTAAACTGAATTTCACTTTTGTCACAATACATTTCAGCTGCCACTGTACATTTATACTTGTGTTTAAATTGTGTTGGAAAACACTTGTAATGTCCTTTGAGAGGAAAAAAAAAAAAGCTTATATGCGAGGCTATTATGCATCTCCACTAGATCAAAACCTAGGGTTAACCCTAAGACTAACCCTAGGTCCACAAAAGGAAAAATTCAATCACAATTATGAGAATTTTCCAGTTTTATTTTTGTAATATCACTGTATGATACATCTCTTATACAGTATGTTCCCTAAAATAGTGAAATTATGATTCCTAAAGGTTAATTAGTAAGTATTCTAGGTAGGGGCAGACAAACAATTTCATTAGCAAGGCCTTTCCCGTGTCACATTATGAGCTAGACTGGATAATTATTACTTAAATTAGATAAATATGTATAATACTATAAGGTTAGCTAAGGAAAGTTACTAAAATCTGGCTGGCAGAGATTCCAAATCAGTGTTTGTGTGTGTGTTGGGATACACCATCACTCAATAATACTTTGGAAATATCATATGATGGATGTCTTTGGACTGGAATAACGTTATTCCTGCTTGTGTTTGCTCCACATACTGGTCTATTACACATCCTAACACCAGATCCTGAGTTGCATCACTGCAAACATACCTACGTATCAAATGAAGATTCCTTCTTCCTGCCGAGAAGTTATGTTTCCCATAGAAAGTGTGTTTGTTTTTATTTTTCTGGATCTATAAATCTGTGTCCCTCCCGCGGCCCGGGCTACTCATTTGTCCATCCCTCCTAGAGTACAAAACTAAACATCTAAATATTAAATTTTTCAGATATGGACTTTGCTTTAGTTCACAGCATCAGTCTAATCCAGCGCCTTGGCAGGTTTGATGGAGTCTTTCAGAAACAGGTAGTCAGAAATGAAGGAGGGGCAATAAGAGATTGGCAGCCAGAAAAATTTCGCATCCCATCCAGGGGAGTAACGGGTGCGAGGACGCACGGCTGACACGGCATGCTCCATACAGCTCACCACCTTCATCAAGTCACCGTCTGCCATCTTGGATAACTTCTCTTTCAACACTACTTCCACTAGACAGCACAGAAAAACCAAATGCCAATGTTAACCATGCACGGTGCTATTAAATTCCTCAACTTGCCATATTCAAATATCCGGTACCTTTGTTCATAAAATTGTCTCCATAGTCATCTTTAGTTTCTTTTGGCAATCTTTCCCAAAGGATTTTAGTATTTCGGAGTATCAGATCACCGTCTGTTACAGTGGTCTTGAAGAAACCTGGCTCAATACACAGGACTTTCACGCCGAACGGTTGCATAGATAACCTGCATCACAGAAACAATCAAGAAATGGTTTATATATGTTTGAGAAAAATGCTACCTTCATGCTGGCGTTACCTGAGGCTGTCGTTAAATGACTCCACGCCATATTTGGACACACAGTAGGGTCCTCCCATTGGACTGACCCTGCCGAACACGCTGGCGACGTTAACCACACGTCCCCTGGCTTTCTTGATGAGAGGAAGGACGCTCAGGGTCACACCGATGACTCCTTCCAAGTTGACGGACAGCATCATTTTGTAGTCGTCCAGAGTCAACCAGTCACAGGGAGCCGAGGGAACGGAGACCCCCGCGTTATTGACCACCGCCCACAGACCTGCCACACACGGGAACATCTCAATACAATAACAACGTAATTGCCTCATTTTCTACATATTTTTCATAGTGCAACATACCTACAGATTGATGACAAACGTGATACGATATGATACAGATGCACAACAAAAACTTTATACTGAATTGCAGTCATTCTTCCCTCTAGGGGGAGCAAAATCATACATTCTTTCAAATTCTATACTGCTTATCCTGTGAACATGCAAACTCCACGCGCACGGACCCGAGACGGGACTTGACACTCAAAACATCACGTTTTTTTTTTTTCTGTAGTTTGTTGCACATTTGTATATACAGTGCCAAGGCTTGAACATTTGACCAAATGTCTTAGAAGTTAAGATGTTACTTGCCTTTATGTAATTAAGCATTTGTGGCACATGCGCTATAGTATGTCCACTGATCAGCCATAATATTAAAACCACTCACAGGTTTAATAAATAACACTAATTCTCTCATTACAGTGGCAGCAAGTGAACTGTCGGTTTTTGAAATTGATGTGTTGCGAGAAAGAAAAATGGGGAAGTGCAAGAGCAAAACTGTGATGACTAGGTAACTGAATCCGAGCATCTCCAAAATAGCAAGTCTTGTGGGAGGTTCTCAGGAAGCCAAAAGAAGACCAAGGAAGCACAAGCCTAGCCCGTCTGGTTTGATCTCTTAGTAGAGGTAATATAGCACAGATTGTTTTGCAGCCTACACAATAGTAGCCAAGTGGTTTTAATATTTTGGCAGATTTTTCTACAGTAAATGTGGAAACTTAACAAATTTTTTTTTTATGTGCTTCGCCCACCTTTCTGCCCCACTAGCTGCTTGATAAATGCCGCGACCTTGGCAATGCATTCCTGCTTTGTGACATCCAGATGGACTGTTGACATTCTGCTTGAGCACGACTTTTTCAGCTCCTCTTCACCCTTCTCTGTAAAGCATGCTGCCACCACACAGAATCCGCACTTGTCCAGATGGCGTGCTAGGAGGTTCCCGAAGCCGGTGTCGCAGCCAGTGATGTAAACGTACTTACTCCCTCTGTCTGGAACTCTGGCCAGCTCCCGGAACCAGCGCACCACGTAATACAGGACCACCAAAGCCAATACGTACATCCACATGGCTGCAAAGAACGGAGCATGGTTAACATGGTTATGTCATCACTGATCGCGTAACATCCTGAAACGGTTTCCTAACACCTGTGTGCAAGTCTGCATGATCTAGAGAGTAACCAATTACAACCAACTGTGATTCTGAAAAGGTCCGTCTTTGAGGTTGAATTCGTCTGAAAGTATAGTAGTTGAATTTCTCACTGCATTTTTGACTGCACTGCATTAAGAAATTCACATAAAACCAAAACACCACACAGCGCACTGCAGTTGTTACCGTGAACATTCAGTGAGTGGAACGCATAATGCTTAAAATAACTAAATAAATAAATAAATAAATAAAGGGGGGGGGGGGGGAAATCGCTGAATAACTTGCGGAAGAGATGTCTCTGTCTATGGGAACAGTACACACGATCATTTACCAACACTACTTGCACATTACAGGAAGCTGTCCAGAAATGATTGCCACATTCACCATACAGTTCTGACAGCACTTCTAGTTACTAGTTTACTAACTAACTACTATCAGCGGAACACTGTTGGGAAGTCCTAAGTGGTCGTTTGAAGATTGCCAGAGACTCAGCTGTACGGTCATCTGGAGGACGTTCATTCCACCATTTAGGTGGTGCCAGAACAGAAACGAGTCTAGACGCACGTCTTCCTCGATCCCTGGGAGATGGTGGGAGCAGCCGAGCAGAGCAGAGCTGGAGGACCGGAGGGAACGCGGTGCTGAGAGATGGGTGGAGCAGGGAAGCAGGGAGGCTGATCATGGCGCTGGTATACTGAGAAAACTTGATGAGATGTCACCTTATTAACTCTCTAATCTTTCTGATCCCTTTTTCCATTTAAAATGTGTTGACTTTTCCGCGCGTGACTCCGGATATTCACAATGTTTAGAATGAACGACAGGTTGTTTCTTCATGCAGGGTTTATAATCCAATCAACCTGCTGTATTTTTAGTGCCTCGTTTTTTACTCTTGGGACCAGAGGAGTGTACAGAATATAAAGACTACACAGGACTACAGTGTGTGAAAAAGAGTAGAGACCTTCAGTAGGAAGAGGTCCGTGTACCGGGCATTATCTCTGTCTGGTTATTACAGGACGTAGTCCAATGTCACTTGCTTAATGCACAGATATCATTAACTATGAAGGGAATGTTGAGGAAAGGTCATGAAATTTACCACCTAATTCCTTAAACATACACATAAACCCTGGTTCATATTTCTTCTTGTGTATCGGTGTTGTACAGATGGGAATTATCAGGTATGAACTGTAATCAGGTAACGACTCTTATATCGTGATTTCGACACAACTATTTCAACACAACTACCTCAGCGGTTAATGCTCAACCCGCTTACCTGTTCCTCTCTTCCTGCTGGACGAAACATTTGTTGTACTTGAACAATCATTGACATGCTCATTTTGCCCTTTATATAGCAGCCATTCTATTATAACTACATGCGTGTACATAATACTGCATTTGATAATTTCCCTTGCTCATTTTCAATTGCCCTTCTGCACATTTTATCCCTTTTATTCTTATTTGTATTTGCACATTTTAATCTTATGGTTTATTCTCTGTATATTTTGTTCTTATATTTGCAAACTTCAATTTATTAAATTTGACTTTAATGTGATTTGATTAAATTTAACTTAACCTTAACTTACTTATTTAATTTTTCTGGACATTGGCGGTTGAGTAAGTTTGTGCATGTGATAAAAATAAAATTTTAATCAGAATCTAAGCGCATCAAGCAACAACAACAACAACAACAAAATCCCTAAAATAGACTCCAAATACAATCTCCACAGACAGCAGAATAAAATGAACCACTTTGGTGGTTGAGGACAATAAAGTCATTTCTAGTAATACTAGTGTGAAATACAGGACTTGGCGGCATTTGATTTTAATGGAATACAATCTATAGAGTGTCTCAAAAAGTCTCAAAAGTGTCTTCAGGCATATGACAAAAAGTCTTAAAAAGTGTCTCCATACATATGGGAAATGAAAGAAATGAAGCATTTACATGCACAACACAAGGTTTCTTAATCATTAGTGTGGTAGATGTCGCTAATCTAAATAAATAAAATCTATCCTTTATTTACTCTATTAACCCCCAACCTTGTCTTATCACTTAATCATGTAACACTGACTAAAATAACATCAAGCAATCTGCAGCTCTATTACTTTTGTTTTTATCCCAAACTTTTTTTTATTTTTATAAATTCATTAACACAGAGCTACATACCTGCTTCCTCTTCAGACGCCAGTGACATTCAGAGCGGAACAACGTATAGTAAAGACAGAAAGGTAGGCGGAGCCCAGCGGCCACAGCCAATCAGCGCGGAGCTTTTATTCCCTGATGGGAAATGAATATTCCAGGACTTGTGAACTGTGAAAGCCTGGTTCTCAATCTGGTGACTTTTTGACTTTATGGTACTAAACAGTGGCGGCTGGGGCAAAAAAATAAATAAATTGTCGGGGGGCGCAAACAAAATTTAAATTAAACTTTTAATACTCACCATTTATCAAGTGATTAAGCATAATTAGTACTAGTATAAAATAAAGTCCTGACTCACATCGCATCCAGTCAGCAGCTCCGCTCGCCATAAGAAGTGCCGGAAAAGACTGGTTGAGAATGGTCCAATCACATGAGCCCAAATATTTTAAAACAATATTGATTCGCTAAGAACAAAAGTGGGAGGGTTTTAGGCTCACACTGCTTCGCCCCAAGGATGACTTGAAAAGATCCAATCAGAGCTCAGCCTCAGGTCACATGCTTTTCAAAAATGTACGCGCCTACATAGACACTCGTTTGTCCGGCGCCCCGCGTACACGAACACAAATGGACGTAATACAGTCTAGATTTTAATTATTAAAATAAATATTTAGTATGTTAAATAATTACATGTTAAAGTAGCATTCTCCTCTGCCTAACTTTAAGAAGTTTTATTGACCGGTCGCCACTGATACTGAAGACTGTTTGACTTTTTTTTGCCAGGCAGTGTATTTGCATTAGTTATTTTCAGTATTTTCCTGTCAATCAGGTCAATAAATTAGAATATTGTCAAAAAGTTGATTTATTTCAGTAATTCAATTTCAAAAAGTGAAACTCCTATATTATATAGATTATGTGCTTGGATACAGCACTCTGTGAACTGCCAGCCTACTCAAGCAGACTGAGAGACCATTTAAAGGCTCAGCAAACCTTTGCAGGTGTTTTGAATAAATTGAATAAAATATCAGTCTGTGTGTAATAAATCTATAGAATATATGATATTTACTTTTTGAATTGTAGTACTGAAATTGTAGTACTTTTTGATGATATTCTAATTTATTGAGATGCACCTGTATACCCCAAGTGAGAGTTGGGACTCCAATTTAGACACAGGGTGATTAAAAAAAAATCTATCTATCTATCTATCTATCTATCTATCTATCTATCTATCTATCTATCTATCTATCTATTGATTCGTTTTTCTTAAATTAGTTTCTTCAGTGAGACAGTTTAATTAATTATTGATTCTTTAAATAATGATTATATGTATTATTTTAGTTTTTTTTTAGACTAATAGATTAGAGATACAATGTAAACCAAAAGACTGATGATAGAATTGGTTTATAAGTATACAGCTTGTTTAATAATAATAATAATAATAATAATAATAATAATAATAATAATAATAATAATAATAATGCATCATATTCCATATACAGATTCACATCATTATAAGAATACTAGATTAGATCATAAGATATCTGGAATTGAGAGATGAATTTACTTTCGCATGGTTACAAAAGTCCCTGGTCCGCGAGCCCTAAGCATCCGGAAACGCCTGACTTAGTTACTGTTGCTAGGGCAACCTTCATAAACAGCAGCAGACGCTCCTCGCGTCTTCGCGCACGGCGGCGTCTCCGTTATTCTTTCCTCAATCTAAAACAGTATCGTCTTATATTATCAGAATGGCCGCGGTGTTACAGTCTAAAAGAGGACCTCCGAATGGCTCCTACACCTTCTCCAGCCGCCCCCACGTCGCCCCGAGCCGCCTGAGACACGCGGATCCTGCCATGATGGAGTAAGTTCTGGAGATAAATGGAGTTCATTGTGAGTTCAGTGTGTGTTTATGGTGTCTGGCGCATCTGTACTGAGCCGATTTCACTCCACATGCACTTATCTCAACATTAGAGAACATTTCCTAATTGATTTCTATTATCAAAAAAAAAAAAAAATTACCATTGTATTTTTTATGTTTCACGTGATACAGAAACGAAGGACGAGCAGTCTATGGAAACATCATGTATGATCGACGTGTCGTTAGAGGGAATACCTATGCACAGCACATCCTACCAGTCGTAAGTATTTATCCAGTCAGGAAGCATGCTTAGCACACGTGCAAGAAAGGTTTATCTGCTATCATATTACTGTCATGCAGGAAACTGAATTCCCCATCAGCGTCTTGTCAGTGGTGTGGAGTCAAATAAACATACTTAGTCAAGGTTGACATCCAAAGACATGTAGGTTAGGCTAATTGGCGTTCCCAAAATTGCCCGTAGTGTGTGAATGAGTCTGTGTGTCTGTGCCCTGCGTTTGATTGGCACCCTGTCCAGGGTGTACCCTGCCATGTGCCCTAAGTCTCCTGGGATAGGCTCCAGGCCCCCGTGACCCTGAATACAGGATTAAGCGGTATAGATGATGAGTATGAGTGAGAGTCAAGGTTGTAGAGTTAACTGGACTCGATTTGGACTCGGTCTTGGACCACATGACATGGATTCGACTTGGTTTCGGGCGACACGACATGGACTTGACTTGGTCTTGGGCGACATAACATGAACTCGACTCGGTCTTAGGCCACATGACATGGACTCGACTTGTACTTGGTCTTGGGTGACATGACATGGACTCAACTTGGTTTTGGGTGACAAGACAGGGACTTGACTTGGTCTTGTGCCACACGACATGGACTCAATTTGGATTTGGTCTTGTGCCACATAATATGGATCCGACTTGGACTTGGTCTTGGGCGACATAAAATGATCTGAAAATGATCTGAAATTTTTCACAATACATGTATAGTGAAATATTTTAAGCCTTTTTTGTTACATACGTCAAACAAACCATGTAAAAATATCATTTTTGTTTCTATTTAATTGAACAATTGGTTGGATTTAAGTTTCGTTTGCCTTAGTCATTTAACTGGGCAGAAAATGGTAGAGAACTACAGCCTGTGTGTGTGTGTGTGTGTGTGTGTGTGTGTATGTGTGTGTGTGTGTGTGTGTGTGTGGATAGCCAGGGGCTGATTTTGGAGAGGCTCCATTGTACGGATTCTAATCTCAACCTTCCCAGATTAAGAGTGACACTGCAGTGTTATTATACTGCAGAGTTATTATATTGTGGAAGCCCTACAATATTCGTTTAAAGATTTGTATTTATAAAAAAAAAAAAAATTTTTTTTAAAGGTCCAAAATTTTGAATATGTATGAATATTTATATGTTTAGTCCACTTGTATTATTAAAAAAAATAAAAAACTTCAAATTACAAAGTGCAGGTTAAGGTGTATTTCATCTATAGGAAGTAATATATAAATAGAAATTTGGTACTATGCTTAAACAATAAAAATAATATATAAAAACTAAACTACAAGCATGATGTTAAGATTACTTAAAGAAAACATACAAGTATACTTGCAGTGACAAACTACTAAACTAGTAGTTTCCTGAGAGTGTACCTCAAAATATACTTTCATAAACTAAAAAGTGGGCTAGACATTCACAACTAGTACATGTAAGGTTACTTATACTACACATCACCAGATTTAAATCCACCTGCATGTCAGGCAGCTTGTATCTTAGTAAGAGGGGCTGGATTGTGTTAAAAGCACACGGAGAAGTCAGAAGACATGATCCTCACAGCACCGTTTCCCTTATTAAGGTGGGAGAGGGACTGATCTAGCTGGTAGAGGATGGAATCATCAACACCAACCTTTTGCCTGTAGGCGAACTGCATGGCATTACTAGTGCATATCTAGTGCCATACAGAACGGTGGATGAATCTTGCTTATAAAACGTACAAAGTTACACAGAAGAACATTAACCCACAATTATTAACGCCCCCTTTTTTTTTACTGCGGCTAAGAGTCTCATCATTATACTCTGCTCAAAGTCGTCTGTAAATGTCAACTGGGTTTACATCTTGACTCACCAGAACTTTCATCACAAGTCCCCATTTGACTTGAATGTCACTTGTATATATATTTTTATATCACACTGTATGTATTCAAAAATAATGATATGTTTTTGTTCCTAGTAACTAGGTATAATAAAGAAATGCTGATGGGGATTTTGTTTTCTTTGCTTGCCACATGCACGTGTAGTTTCCAGTGAGACGCCAGCAGTTCACATGTTACTGACTTTAATGTATGGTGTTGTGTTGTATGCGGTTAACAGACGTCTCAGCCTGACCCAGTTGAGATCCAACGGCAACAAGAAGTACTGCGACGAGCCACGGCAAAAAAGAGGGCGAAAGACAAGTTCCAGCCCAGAAGTCCAGTCCCACTGGAGGGGAGGAAGCACATAGATGTTCAGACTGGTAGCTATTTATGAATCAATTTATTTGACAAACTTTTTGCTTGTAAACGGTATTTTTAAGCAAAGAATATCGATTGGACAAAGTGATCGAACATTACTTTTAGATCATTTGATCTCTTGAGCGTGGCTGTCCCTTGCCTTCTAATGCACCCTCAATTAATTGCGGATGCTTCCTTTATTACTATGCTCTTTCTTTTATGGTTTTTTTTTCCAGCTTTTAAAGACAATCTAGCTAAAATGGTTGTATTATGTTTTATAAAAGAATAAACCAAATCAGAAGCTGTCAAAAAAACAAACAAACAAAAAAAAACACCAAACCATTAAAACCCTTACCTCATAACCACCTAGGTTTTGGGTTTCAGGGTGTGGCTCCGAAGGCCCTTTAGGGGTGTGCTGTGGGGTCTGGCACCAGAACATTGGCAGCAAATTCTTTGGGCGCTGTGGGTTGTGGGATGAGGCCTCCATGGATCAGATTTGTTAGTCTAGTGCATCCGATGGGTGCTGTTTGGAGGCCAAGTCAGAGGTGGCTTGAACACTTAGTGTCTGCTGGGTGCACTGGGTGTTCTGGTGCCGTTCTATCGGGTCATCATGGACTTTGTTCAGCAGTTTGTGCTACAATGGCATTTCTGAGGGAATGGACCAGACCGGCACCGGTTTGCTAATGCATAGGTGGTGATTGTTATTCAGTTCACCTGGCGGTGGTGTTGATGTTATGGCTGATCAATGTATAAAAATGCAACAGATGCAAATCAAGGGTGTCTTGTGAAACTTTCTTCCATTTTTTTAAGCAACAAACTAATCCATGAACGGATTTGTATCCTAGAATTGTACTTGGAGGAGCTGAGTGATCATATTGAGGAGACCAGTGTGGAATGCCAGACAGATGCATTTCTGGACAAGCCAGCCACGCCCCTGTTTATTCCTGCCAAATCTGGCAAAGATGCGGCGACACAGATAGAAGAAGGAGAGGTAGAGATAACTGCTGTCCTGTTACTGTATTGATTTGGTAGCCACGCTGACCTAAATTATGAAGTGTGGAAATATTATACAGCAGTTACATATAAACTATACATATAGAGAGAATTAAGGTTAAAGTGTATACTGTTTTTATAGCAATATCAAGGAATTGAACTCATTGTCTCTCTTGGTTACAGCTGTTCGACTTTGATCTGGAGGTGCAGCCAGTGTTGGAGGTATTGGTGGGAAAGACCATAGAGCAGGCTTTACTGGAGGTACTGGAGGAGGAAGAGCTGGCTATGTTGAGGGCTCAACAGCGAGCCTTCCAGGAGTTGCGTAATGCTGAATTGGTTGAAATTCAACGACTGGAGGAGCAGGAAAGACGCCACAGTGAGGAGAAGGTATAATCAATAGCTCGGCCTCCAGCTAAAATTCTCATGATGCACATTTCCCAAATTTTTTGAAACAATATGGATATTCGTCAGTAGATCTGGATAGATAACAAATAAGAATTGGAATGTACATCATTTCATTCTTGCAGTATATTTGATCAATTTTCAGATGGATAGATGTACTGGATGTTGTTCAGAACAAGGCTGGTGTGATATCTTTGTGTAAACTGAAGGGACACATGTCCTGTCTTCCAAACGCAGGCTCGGAGAGTTAAGCAGCAACGGTCAGTCTTGAAGAAGGAAAGAGAAACAGTGGAGAAAATCGCCGCTAGGACGTTCACTCAACATTATCTAGCTGACCTGCTTCCCTCGGTCTATGCAAAACTGAGAGATCATGGATACTTTTATGATCCAGTGCTAAGAGGTAAGAAATATATATATATTTTTTTAACTTAGAAATGAATAAGCACCCAACATTGAATCCCCACACCTGGTCGACCAGATGTGACCTTAACACGCTTTTGTTCATTAGCAGTATAGACAATGATTGAGTGATTCACATTTATTAGCTACACTAATACACGTGCAATTTGGGAACACCAATTAGCCTAATCTGAGCCAGAGGTGGGAATCGAACCCAGACCCTGGAGGTGCAAGGTGACTAATTGAATTCAACTGAATTCAATTTTATTTGTATAGTGCTTTTAACAATTGACATTGTCGCAAAGCAGCTTTACACAATCAAAAGAAGTAAGTTTGTATGAAATGTGAATGTGTGTGAATCTAAATGATGAGATGGTCCCTGAGATGGTAATAGGAAGAAACCTTGAGAGGAACCAGACTCAACAGGGAACCCATCCTCATCTGGGTGATAACGGATAGCAGGGATTGATCAACTTAATAATGTGTAAGACTGGAAGTTCAGTATAACAGGAGATGTGTTAAAATTAGTCCAGTTTGTTCCTGGAGGCTCAGGTAGACTGTAGGAAATTCCAGTCCTGAGCTATCGAACAACTGAAGTCACAAGTCCCCAGAGAACAGCTGTATGCATCAGTCGAGGACAGGACAGTCTTCGTGGAAACCATCCCCAGCCACCATGCGCATCCAGGCAGAATACACGGGGCATCCATGCGACGAGATCTCCAACCAGAAGCAGGACTCCAGGGAAGGTTAGACAGGTCCAGAGGGCAGAGGGGTCTGGATCACTGGCAACTCAGGAGTGACATGTATAGCTCGACAGAGAGACAGAGAGAGGGAAAAGGAGAGAGAGAGAGAGAGAGAGAGAGAAAGAACAGAAGAGATGGAGAGATGGCAGTTAGGTCTGGTCAGAGTCGACATGTATAAGGTGAATGTATATTTAGTACAAAGTGCAAGCAGGGACTCCGGCAGGACTAACTATTAATCCCGAACATTAATAGGAAGACTATTCCATAACTTTGGGGCTTTGTAAGAAAAAGCTTGTAAGAAAAAGCTCTGCCCCCTAGTTTTAATAATACATGGTACTGACAGGCAGCCTGCATTCTTCGATCGAAGTAGGCGTGGTGGATCATAAGACACTAACAGTTCACTCAGATACTGCGGCACGAGACCATTTAGTGCTTTAAATGTCAAAAGTAGTATCTTAAAATCGATGCGAAATTTCACAGGGAGCCAATGCAGTGTAGATAAGATAGGGGTGATGTGCTCGTATCTTCTGGTTCTAGTGAGGACCCTCGCTGATGCATTCTGCACCAAC
>JAAGKR010001396.1:34435-53250 GCA_011419295.1 Clarias macrocephalus
TACACGGGGCATCCATGCGACGAGATCTCCAACCAGAAGCAGGACTCCAGGGAAGGTTAGACAGGTCCAGAGGGCAGAGGGGTCTGGATCACTGGCAACTCAGGAGTGACATGTATAGCTCGACAGAGAGACAGAGAGAGGGAAAAGGAGAGAGAGAGAGAGAGAGAGAGAGAGAACAGAAGAGATGGAGAGATGGCAGTTAGGTCTGGTCAGAGTCGACATGTATAAGGTGAATGTATATTTAGTACAAAGTGCAAGCAGAGACTTCGGCAGGACTAACTATAACAGCATAACTAAAAGGGAGAGGCAGAAGGAAACACAAACATGAGGACTCCCTGAGATGTAAAGCAACCAATCACCTCACCGTCAACAAACCTGAGTGATCAATGAGAGTGGGGAGGACAGCATCTAAACATACCAGTTCACCAGAATACTCTACGTCCATGAGTCCCCCAGATCTGCTCCTTTAATTAAGGGTAATCTATTTACAAAAATGCTTGGCTAAATAAATAGGTTTTTAGCCTAGACTTAAACACTGAGACTGTGTCTGAGTCCCGAACATTAATAGGAAGACTATTCCATAACTTTGGGGCTTTGTAAGAAAAAGCTTGTAAGAAAAAGCTCTGCCCCCTAGTTTTAATAATACATGGTACTGACAGGCAGCCTGCATTCTTCGATCGAAGTAGGCGTGGTGGATCATAAGACACTAACAGTTCACTCAGATACTGCGGCACGAGACCATTTAGTGCTTTAAATGTCAAAAGTAGTATCTTAAAATCGATGCGAAATTTCACAGGGAGCCAATGCAGTGTAGATAAGATAGGGGTGATGTGCTCGTATCTTCTGGTTCTAGTGAGGACCCTCGCTGATGCATTCTGCACCAACTGAAGCTTGTTTATACACAACGTTGAACAACCAGACAGTAAGGCGTTACAAGAGTCCATGTATACATGTATAAATGTAAACTCTAATAATGCTGTGCCATGATGCTCACTTGGTCTCCTAGGGATGGACACGTGTTCATTTCATTGGCTGTCACCAAACTACACTTTTTAACAGATTGTTCATTCTCACGCATGTTTATAGTTGTAACAAAAACAAAATTTTTACAAAAAAAAAAAAAAAATCTTTTTCCATCTTGGCAGTGCATGTTCCTTAATGTAATATATACTCATTTTATGTTAAACAGATATAGAGACTGGATTCCTTCCCTGGCTGATGGCGGAAGTCAACAATACTTTGGAAAAGCACCAGGTTGCACGAACAGTGCTTGACAGTGAGTATGAATATATCATTGTGACTTTCATATTCGTAGTTGTGGTATGTCTCATTCAAAGTACCAATCTAAATGATGTTAATTTAGTATATCCTACGAAGTATTGGTCCTTATATAGCCAAGCAGACATATGTAAACCTTTTTCCAAATATGTGCTCACCAGTGTTGGGTGTAACGCGTTACAAAGTAATACGCTAGAGTACTCGGATTACTTTTTTGATGTAGCGAGTAATCTAACGCGTTAGTAGTCTAACCCGATATTCAAGTACTCAGTTACTTAGTTACTCTTATCTGTTATTTAGACAATTTATGTAATCCGTGAGCCAGACAGCAGTCATACTCAATCCATTAGTGTGTGTGTGTGTGTGTGTGTGTGTGTGTGTGTGCGTGTGTGTGTGAGAAAGTCGTCCTACAAGCCCCGCCCCCGATAACCTGCCCCCCTCTGTTATCCCTGCTGTTATACCCCTATCTCACCTATGTGCTTTGACTATGTGAGGACTGACGCACGAAAAGATGGAAACCTAATCAAAGCGCCGAAACTCGCGGTGAATCATGATGAACCGTACTGACGTGTTTCGCGTAGGTGAGATAGGGGTATTAGAAGTTAACAGATTATTGGGGCAAACTTCGCTGAGTGATGATGGTAGAATAATTATAAAGGTCTTGACTAAAACAACATGCATGAGGAAGCACAAAGGAGTTTTCATTTTCTGCAGAAAGTAACGCTGTAATGTAACTGATTACTTTTTGAAGACAGTAATTTTGTAATGTAATTAGTTACTTTAAAAAGTAACCTTCCCCAACACTGGTGATGTCATATTCTATTCTTTTCTTTTCTGTTATAGTGCTCATTCGAGACGTGACCAACCACAGACAGGACGTCATTCAGAGTGTCACCTCCCAGTGATGGTGTTCTGTAAGGTCCACTGTACTCCTGTGTTTCCTTAATATGATAAAACATTTTTAAATACAAAGTCTCACTATATTAAACAGGTATTTGATCACATTTTTCACAATCCTCGAATCTTTATTGTTAATACATTATGGCCTTAATTAAGCCAAGCACAAGCAATGTGCTAAATAATCAAAATGCTAAATAAAACAAAATCTGCGAAATATGAATATGGATACATTAGTGGTTCATTGCTTCATTATACACAGGTTCTTATCTGATATATTATTTGTCCTCACACTTAAAAATGTACATTACTGATGCAACCTCATGGTTATTTGGATGGAAATATTAAAAATGTTATATATACTTTATATAATTAAAAATTCTTATGACATGAGACATTTTTTATCTTCATAACCAGTGCTAACATGTTATGGATCAGGATAAAGTGTACAGAAAAGAATAACAGAACTTTTATTACATTTTAGAAAGAACCAGTGCACAGAATTTACATCATATCTGTTTTCTGTTTTCTTTTTTACCACATTTTATTTTGGTCCATTGTTTGGACATAGTGTGATAAAGGTGCAAGCCTGAATACCCGTCTATGCCAACAGTCCAAAATCCACAATAATATAGCATCCAAGCTGGAATTACAGCACCTCATAATGAATGTGACGCGTTGTATCGAGTCAGGTATTAAGTCAACACTTAAATCAAACAAAATCTACAATTCTGGCAAAAATCTGTTGATAAATACTTTATATTTCTAATCCTTCAACACAATTGGGAAAGTGCTAAACTGTTTTAAAGCACTTTAACAAACACTATCCAAACTGGTTACCCCAGCTGCCATATAAATACAGAATCCTCGCAGCACTCCATGTAAACAAACTCGCCCCGGCCATATCTCAGTAATAAACTTGGTATCAAAATAGAGTTTATTGAACCAGGAATCTGAAAATATGCATAACTCAAATCTTAATACCTTACTACCTGATTAGATTTGATGTGACGCGTTATAAATGTGGTCATAAAAAATATATCACAATAACTGTGATTTAACATTCTTATGATCTGGGGTTATGTGGCAATTAAATGAAGTCAGCTGATGACCTGAATGTACTGAATGACCAGGTTATCACAGCAATACAATTTTCTTCCCTGATGTCGCAGTCGAATTGTGAAAGAATAATTTTAGGAGCTTGAGGAATCAATTCACGCCATAATCAAAGTAAAAGCTGGTCGAATGAAATATTAAAGCATGCAGATATGTTTTTGGCCAGTCTGTACAGTATATACAGATATCAAACTAAAGTAAAGAGTGAATTAATTACAAACAAATATGCAGAATATAGACAGTGAATATAGACAGAATATAGACAGAATAATGCAGAGTTAATTTTTATCCTTCAGGACCGTTTCCTACTATATAAACAGTATTCAATATAATGACTTATAATGCAAAGTCGGACAGTCTAGACTTGTGACACTATATAAACAGTATGAACACTTTTGAGTCATTATGCATTAATTATGTATTACATGTCAAGCAGATATAATAAATAAATCACATTTATCTCCCATCTCACTCAGTTTAAACTTTTGAAGAGATAAGCGGTCTCGAGATACGGACTGAACGTATGTATGAAGTGCAAATTAGCCTGGGAATGCAACAGATTCATATCTAAATAAATTGCTTTTAAAAATATAATATGTTATAAAACATAATAGAAAAATAAAAAGCATTTTATATTGTTTTGGTATTAGGTTTGAATTTTTATTTTTCATTTTACGCAGGTAATTTGCATAATCTACAAAGGGTGAGGAAATTGATTTAAGCATGTGTGTATCACAACTCTGAGTAAGCAATACCTTTTCCCTTCTGAAGAGAGACCTTCTGGACTTAGGTTTTTAACTTCCCTAAGCACTATGTGTCTAAGCACTATGTCAAAAACCTAAAAAATGGAAAAAATAAAAAATAAAACCACTTTTAGCCTTTTTAAAATGGCTATTGTGTACGGAAGCGCATTGCATTCACAATAATTACATTCACAGTAATTATCTCATAATTATGACATCCTTATCTCATAATTATGACTTAGTATCTCATAGTTATGACTTAGTATCTCATAATTACTGTAATTTTTTTTCTTTTGTGAATGCAATGGGCTTCCGTACTAAAGTGCACTGTGTTGTGTGTTTAAACAATAAGTGAAAGTTTCCAGTTTTTTTTTTTTTTTTTTTTTGGAATTTTTGTTTCTTGTAACACTGTTTTTGCCAGAACATTCAGTTCTCACTTCAGGTTCCCTGCAAACCAGTTTTAAGTACAATAGCTGGTTACAAAATAGATTGCTGTATTGCTTTTTCAGATTTGTTTAAGATATTTTTGGTCATAAAAATTCAATTGTAACCGGAATGTGCTGAATGTATTTCTATTCAATTTCATTTTATTTGCATTAAAAACCATTTTAACAATGGTCATCGTCTCAAAGCAGCTTTACGGAATCAAAAGAAATGGATATGAAATGTGTGAGAAAATAAGTATAAATAAAAACCAGAGTGATTGATGGAGAGTGACGGTGATAAGGGAAAAACTCCCTGAGATGGCAATAGGAAGAAACCTTGAGATGAACCAGACTCGACAGGGAACCTAACCTCATTTTGATGATATCAGATAGCAGGGATTGATCTGCAGTCACACTGTGTTTTTTAAGTCACTGTCTAAATCTAAATCTGATACCAATATTTGTGTCATATAACAACATTGGTGCACAATTAATCGGTTTAAAAATATATAGTCCCACAGTTGACTAACTCTGATTTTTTTTTTCTTAACCATGCTGAAATAATAAACAGACTGTGGAGGGCAAAACTGTATATACAGAACATACAGGAACAAAACATATACAAAGACAAGGAAGTCTAATTTGTACTAAAATGTAAATACTTATACTATTATACTATATTTGCTATTTTTGCAAGAAATATGTTTTATTGAATGAAGTGGTTATCTAGTGCATCATGCATATCATAATATGCATCATATTAATACTTGAAAAAAGTGGGCAGTTATTAATATACCCTGATAACCAGCATGCACAACCTGAGACTTTGAAGCAGGATCCTGGTTAGTTATACTATACAGTATAACTACATTATACATATACCTTATACAGTTATACATGCCAGGATACTCTGGGCATGTGGTAGAAATATATGGAACCAGGTCAGTACAATAATTTATTCAATATCTCACAAAAGTAAGTGCACCCCTCGCATTTCAGCAAACACTTTGTTATATGTTCTCTTGGGACAATACTATACACTGTAAACCCGAATAAAAATTTTTTTTTGGGGGGGGGGGGGGGGGGGGTAATCAGTTACATCAATTTTTTTAAGTGATGATGTTTCCAATTTTAAGTAAACAGAACTATCAGTTTTTGAGTTTGTTGCACTCATCTATATTAATCGTTATTTAATTGCATTATTGAGTAGACTAACTCATACTATCATTTTTTTAGTTGTTGCAAATTAAATATATTGTTCTTGGTCTTTCACCTGGTACTGGCAGTGGGTCGCCACAGCAGTTTGTCACAAGTTTTTATGCCAGATGCTGTTATGAACACAACCCTCCCATTATTATCTGGGCTTGGGACAGGCACTTCATCCAATGGCTGGGAATCGAACCCGGCCCTTTCGCATGGCAGGCGAAACACCTCCCACTGAGCCACCAGTGATCTGGTACTGTAGGGTTACTGGGGCTTAAAATATCAAATTTGTTCAGCTTTGAAAAGTGTCATTTCTACAAACTCATAAATACCAAAAAGTTCTAAATACTCATCAAGGTCTATTAATTTTAGTACTCAATATGTTTAATTACTTTGAGCATTAGGGTTTACAGTGTAGAAATGAAACTCGGATATACTTTAGAGCTGTCAATGTGTAAATTGCATAACAGTGACCATAACTCACCATGCAGACTTGGCAACGAAAAATGAGTACACCCTAAGTAAACCCTAATGTCAAAACTGTGTCCAAAGTGTCAATATTTTGTATGAGCACCATCGTTATCTGGCACAGCGTTAATCCTCGTGGGCCTGGAATTCATCAGAGCTGCGCATGTTGTTGCTGGGATCCTCTTCCACTCCTCCATAATGAGGACACGCCACAGGTGCTCAGTAGGGTTCAGGTCTGGAGACACACCTGGTCACTGACAAACACTGGCGAACATGATGAATAGGACATGTGACTTTGCACGGTTAAAGATGTACAGCTGTTATCACTTGGGGTGTTCTCACTTGAGAGGACAGTAAATCTGTACCGTTACACAAGCTGTTTCACATTGACTACTCTAAAATATATCTACGTTTCATTATTTCTATAGTATTGTCTGTATTTGCTGAAATTAGAGGGGTGTACTCACTTTTGTGAGTGTGTGTATTTAGTAATGTAGTTACATTGAATAATACCCTCAAATTTACATTCATGTGATTGACTGAAATTATAGGAGACATCTGATTGGATGCGGGGAATGTATCTAACCACATCAGTGAACTCTAAAAAAATCCAAATGCAGGGATGTTCTAGTTTGTGAATCCAGATTCAGCAGTCTGTTCATAAATATAATCACGAAATACATTTGTGAAATTATTTATGATTAATTCATTATGGGATTCGGTCGCTATAGAAACACACCCTGAATAGGACACCAGTTCATCATAGATCAAAGGTCCTGCCAATATTCCGCAGTTATTATTATACATTTATAGCTACAGTATATTGTTTGCCTGGTCACGCCACAAAGCAAGGAGGTCTGTAAATAATGTTAAATTGGACCCGGTGTGTTTTGTTTATAGAAAGTTAATTAACAAAATGCATTAGAGGTGCCAATGTATTGTATGTTTTTGGTAGAGTGCAAACAGACACCTTGAACCGTAGCTTTGGAATTGTGGAAAGAATAAGGGTTTTTTTTAAACATTAGGACACCTTCATGTATATGTGTAATTAATTTTGTATGCACTGTAAAAAAAAAAAAACGGTGCGTAAATCGGTAAATTTTACGGTAAAAAACTGGCAGCTGTGGTTACCAGAATTTAATTTAAAAAAATACGGTAGCACCGTTATTGCACTGTAAAAAATCAAAGCGTAAATTTTACGATAAAAAAACGACAGTGCTAACCACTACACTACCAGGCTTATTAGGCAACTGTTGTCGTTGTTGGACTTCCTCGGTTTCCCCACGGACCCCATCACGCGACTTGCACTCCAACAATGACAACACTTATGTAGCAACCATGGTAGTGTAGTGGTTAGCACTGTCGCCTTGCACCTCCAGGGTCTGGGTTTGATTCCCGGTCAGGCTAAAAAAAAAAAGAACAATTAAAATCTGTAAAATATGCAGCATAATGAGTGCAATCCTGTAGAACCAAGAACATTGCTACCGTATTTTTTACTGTAAACGTCTGGTAACCACAGCTGCCAGTTTTTTACCGTAAAATTTACCGTTTTTTTTTTTTTTTTACAGTGTGACGGAAATAAAAATGTAGTTAACACACAATTTATTTATCAATAAAAGGTTTCACACTAAATCGGCGTTCATATAGTTCGGTCTTCTGATGTTCTGTCCATGTGGCGCAAGCCTTTATTATACTTCCAGCCTTTTCTTTGTTATCTGAAAAGAAGTTTGTTCTGATATGAGTTGAAATAAGGGTACTATAGGTCACAGAGTAGGTAATATGTAATTTATGCAACCTGTCTAGACTAAAGAAACCTTTTTTTTTTTTTACTCTCTTTATTTTTACTCTCTGTCCATGCCAGATTCAGTGATTAAGTATATAAACTGGATCTGGCATGGACAGGGAGTTTTTAAAAAATCCGATTGGGAACATTTCCTACTGGGGTGGTGCATGGGTCAATGAACATCAGGGGCTTAAACTCTGTCCCCACAGGCTGCCCCTGCTCAAACCCACTTACCCTTAACAATAATCCCACTTTGACACAGGTGTATTGTAAGTACAATATAATAAAAATAAAAATAATGCATATAACCGAACCAGGTTTGGGTTTTAACTCAACAATCCAGACCCGACATTCGTCAAGTGGTATCAGGAAGCTGCGTGTGGTAATGAATAAATGAACACAGCTGTCCACAACTGCATTTACAGTACAGGATTCTCCTGTTACTTTGGAGGCACAGGGAGAACAGGGAGAGTAGTATTACAATACAGCATTACTATAGTATTACAATTCGGTCGCGGTATACAGTAAGATAAATCATAACCTGGCACAATGCTGATAATGTCCATGTTAAACAGCTTCACACTATTACTGTATGTAAAACAAAACTTTGACTGTAAAACTGGAAAAAGTTCTTTGGTAGATTTTGGTGTAACAGCCAAATGAGGGAAATGAAAATATTAAGGCTCGTCACCAACTGTTTATCTATTTATTTATTTATTTATTTATTTATTTATTTTAAAGCTCTCAGGACAGAAACTGACAGATTGAAGAATAGTTTTAATCACATTTCCATAATCAGTGTAAAGAACACCAGTATGTCGATTTGTTATGTATTCCATGAATCATCATATGTTGTGCTTCCATGCCAGGATTTTCTTAAAACAGTTTTAATATCATAAAAATGTGAAAAGAAAAAAAAAAAAAAAGAATATGTGCATTATTTTAATAGTAGCAGCGAGAATTTTATCCTCCGTCAAGTTGATGCACTGAACTCGATGGCTCGGGCGATTTACACTTCCCTAGAAAAATTTGGTTCATTAAGGCCACTAGTTCTTCGGAATAAAACTCACATTGTCTTCCATTACTATTCCCTTGCATTAAACAGAACACACATTAAACAGTGTGTGTGTGTGTGTGTGTGTGTGTGTGTGTGTGTGTTTTGTGTGTGTGTGTGTGTGTGTGTGTGTGTGTTTGAGAGCCTAGAAATACAGCGGTGGTGCAATGACCCAGAGAGCATTCACCTCACTTTAAAGTACAATCTGTCAGAGAAACAGTTCTTTGAACTTAATCAGGATATCAACATAGACAAAAGTATTTGGCCAAACCTGTTAATTATTGAATTTAGGTGTTTCAGCCAATCCGGCAACTTATCCCCAGTGAAGAGCAATCTTAATACTTCAGCATACCGAGACATCTAAGACAATGCTATTGTTTGTGGCAACAGTTTGGGGAAGACCCTTTTCTATTCCAACATGACCGTGCCCCAGGGACATGCACAGACAAAAGAGTGGGAAAAAGGGCACTTCCCCTAAACAAAATGTTATGAATGGTGATATGCTTTAATTATTTTTGTTTATGTTTATCCTATTCATCTACAATGCCATGTGTCAAATGTATGCAAATTAGCGCATTTTAGTTCCTTGATTTGCATATCGGTGTGATGATTTTGGCGGCACAGTGGAATAGAAGTTAATCGATTCCCATTTCTCTGTGTGTGTGGAGTTTGCATGTTCTCCCGTGCTCGGTGGGTTTCCTCCACGTACTCCAGTATCCTCCCACCATCCAAAGACATGCAGATTAGGCTAGTTGGCGTTCCCAAATTTCCTGGAGTGTGTGAGTGTGTGTATGTATGGTTTGTCCAGGGTGTACCCCGCCACAGTCTCTTGAGATAGGCTCAAGGTACCCGGTGGCCCTTTATACAGGATAAAGCAGTATAGAAGATGAGATGAGACGAGATGTGACGATTCTGATGACGTAATTAATTTCACTGTATTCAGCTGTCATAAGTTACTTAATTAGGTATGACCAAGATATATCGTCTTAGCTCAGTTTTAGCTAACGTATCACATGGTAGCTCATGAGTCATGGATGTTAGCAAGACAAGATTAAGCATATTTGTCTTTAGGATAATTAGCTGTAAATTTGAGACACAGATAGCTTAGTCTTTTGTTTATCACCACTCACCCCCACACCAAGACAAACATAACTGGAAAGGGAGGGAGGGCTTTATTTCTGCAGCGCTCTGCCTGTCTGCAATGTGCCAATAAATGTCTGCTACATTCCTGTGCTGCAGGCTGGGAGCGCATGCACGGAGACGCAAAGGGGAGAAAGGCATCTGAACTCGTCAGAGTCTCAAAATTTCTCGAACCAACCTGATATATATATATATATATTAAAATATATATAAAATGTCTTTATTTTTAAGTATGAAAGCTGTGTGCAAACAGAAACACACACATGCACGCATATACGAATTTGTTTACAAAAAAGCTCCCTTTGTTGTCTATGTGTGCACGTGCCTGACTGAAGACATGGTTTGATGAGTTCCGTGTGGAAGAACTTGACTGGCCCTAACACAGAGCCCTGACCTCAACCCCAACAAGCACCTTTGGGATGAACTGAAAAGGAGATTGTGAGCCAGGCCTTCTCATCCAACATCAGTGCCTGACCTCATACATTTACGATCTATAGAATGAATAGGCACCAATTCCCACAGAAACACTCCAAAATCAATGCATGCAATGTATGTGTGGTATGCCTTTTTCCAATTAGTGATATAATATTAGTAATATAATATAATTAGTAATTATTACATCTTTTATAAAATGATGTTATAATAAACGTTACATGATATAACATGATGTTCCTCCTCTTGATTCCAGGGACTGATTTAATCATGTGAGTATACGCCTGAAAATACCGATTGTGAAACTGATTTCAGGATGCATTGCTCCGCTCTATTTACCTACGATGGTCATTCACCTCTCTAAAGCACAACCTGCTGGACATTTACCTCCTGTAGTACAACCAACCACATACCCCAGCACCACAAATATACTAATCTGCTTTGTGTCACTCTGACTCCAGAACACAGATTTAATCATACACTCAACAGATGCTTAAACTATAGATACTGTACATCATCACAGCTTAAAGTTTTATCTAGTATAGGAAACACAATGCCAGGCTCCGTGAAGCTGCGCAGCATTAAGAGGTTTGGACACGAAAACAACGCCTACGATTTTTCCAGTGAAGGTAAGGAAGGTAGCATTTTATTTATTAGCAATTAAACATTGTATTCAGTGTGTACGGTCAATCTCTGATAATATTAATCTTTTGATTCCGATTTTAGAGCAGAATGCAGAATACATGTGAGTACATGGTGATCTATTAGACCTGAAGTTAATGTCGGAATCTTGAGTTCATCATCTCTGTTCTTTTTATTAAATCAAACTGACATCTCATTACAGGACAATAGAATCTTCCAAAAAGCAGAAAATGTAAGTTTTAAACAAAGAAACAAACTCATGCAAACAAATAAATTCTATAAAATTGTTTGTCAGTTTGATTTGGACATTACAATGTTTCCTCCTCACAGGTCCAAGCCAGGCCAGAAGAAGGAAGAAGCAGCCATCCGTGTTGGGTTCTTTCAGCTGGTAATATTAACCGTTTTAAGATGACTGGTTTTAAACTTAGTACAGGTCCAATCTGCGCAGTCTATGTAAAACTACCGGATTATACAGTATTATACAGTATTAAATACTATTACGCGTGATGATAAATATAGCATTGTTATTCATGAGTTTAGTATAAAACATTTGGATTTGTTCACAATGTTAGACTTTATTAAGGCGTGTCAGGGGGTTCTGGCCGCGGGTTCGAACTCCCCTACCGTCAGGTTGCCACTATTGGGTCCTTAGGGAAGACCCTTAACCGTACTCCTATATAAAATTGCCATCGCTGGTCCTAAAGCACAGATTAGAGGAGAGAAGCGTTGATCGCCAGTCTAGTAACTCTGCCCCGTAAAGCCCACCACTGAACCCGTCACCAACAAAAAAGGCTTCATTAATGAATACAAATTTCCCTGAATTTAATAGCTAAGTTTTTTCAAACTTTATAAACCATATAAACATGCTGCATCAACTGTAGTGGAATACAATGTACACATTATTACAACCTTGCCGTTATCATATCCTTTATTAAATTACTTTACCTAAATTAGTCTTCTGGAAAGGCTTTCCACCAGATTTTGTGCTCATTCACTTAAAAAAGCATTAATATGGTCAGGCAAGGAGGCTTGGATTCATCTCAAAGGTGTTCAGTAGGCTTGCGGTCAGCACTTTGTTCAGGATCTTTTAGTTGTTAATCTCCAACCTTGGTAACCCGTGTCTTCATGGAGCTCACTTTTTGTGCACATAGGCCTTGGGACACTGGAACAGGTTTGGACCTCTAAGTCCTAGTGAAAGGAAATTCTAAACGTGATATGGGTTAGATAGTCAGTTGTCCACATCCAAAAGTATATATTATATACAGTATATCTCATCATCTAGAAGGTTACTACATTTCGCTTTACTGAAACTAAGGTGCCTAGCTCTGGGTTGAGTTATTCAAAAAGCACATATAGCTGTATCAATGCCAGAGGTTTATATACTTTTGGCCATGTCTATTTTACTCATATCTGGTATAGCGTAATCATATCACATGAGAAAGACTTTATTGTTTCATTAATATCTCAACGTCCATCGTATTTTCCTCACCCCAGTTCCGCTTTGCTACATGCCGGGAAATCTTGATGATGATCTTCGGGAGTTTGTGCGCTATATTACACGGCTCTGCCCAGCCACTCATGCTGCTCGTGTTTGGGTTGCTGACGGACACATTCATTGACTACGATATCGAGCTGAATGAACTGCAAGATCCAGCCAAACACTGCCTAAATAACACCATTCAGTGGCGGAACCTCTCAGCCGAGGAGAACTTGGCGCTCAATATGACCAGATCCTGTGGGTGAGAAACTGTTTCTGAAAACCATGAAAATGAATACTCACAGTGCAATCACTGGTGCATACAATCTTCAATCATAATGACTCTTCTGTCTCCATTAGGTTGTTAGATATAGAGTATGAGATGACTAACTTTGCTTACTACTACGTTGGTATTGGGTGCGCCGTCTTCTTGCTTGGATACATACAAGTAAGTCTTGTCTACAGTGATATAGAACAATCCCTGTGAGCAATGACCGAATCAAGATGTCAAATACTGGGCCAGTCTGTCTTGAGTTAAATTGTTTTGTCTTAATCTTCCTGGATGTAGCACCTATCCATTTTTGGGGCCATTTTGACCATGTATATACACTCACCAGCCACTTCATTACATCCACCATGCTAGTATTGGGTTGGACCTCCTGTTTACCTTTAGAGCCGCCTTAATTCTTTGTTACATGGTGCATCTTGTGGTCATAGCAGGACAGATGTGTTCAGTTGGTACTAATGCGCCTAAATCATGCCAATCCATTCTTCACCATTACACCACCACCAGCAGCCTGAAATATTGATACAGACATGCTTTTATATTATTTACACCAAACTATCTGTACGTTCTGGTAGAAACCAAAACTCATAAGACCAGGCAATGTTTTTCCAGTCTTTTATTGTGTAATTTTGGTGAGCCCATGTGAATTGTAGCCTCAGTATCCTGTTCTTAGCTGACTGGAGTGGCATCCGGTGTCGTCTTCTGATGTTATAGCCAATCTGCTTCAAGAGATCGAATCGATGCATTCAGAGATGCTCTTTGCCATACCTCGTTTGTAACGAGACGTGATTTAAGTTAGCGTTGCCGTTCTATCAGCTTGCACCAGTCTGACCTCTGGCATATTCACCCAGAGAACTGCCGCTCTCTGGATATTTTCTCTATAGATGGATGACTGTGAAAATCCCAGCAGTTTCGAAAAGCACTTATCCCAGCACGTCTGGTACCAACAATCTCGCCACATTCAGATTCACTTAAATCACCGTTCTTCACCATTCTGATGCTCAGTTCATTCAGACTGTCTTGATCATGTCAACATGCCTCAATGCATTGAGTTGCTGCCATGTGATTGGCTGATTAGAAATTTGCGTCATGGTGCAGTTGAGCAGGTTAAGTGGCCGGTGAATGTATTTTCGAAAAAAAGTTTTTTTATTAATAACTTCCAAAAAGTAATCTGACTGAAATCTAGCTATTGCATTATTTGTTTTTATGCTTTCTTTGGTGTACACTGGGATTGCATGTAATTTCCAGGATTGTATGTAAAAGGTTTGATTTACAGTAGGCCTAGATTTTTAATGGCCAGACCACTGATCATGAAAGGTTAAATTCATAAGGGAAAATGGACATAGGGCGAAAATAATAAAAAAGTTTTGAACATCCTGGCCAGATCTCTCTGTGGGTGTCGAGCGCTGCTCGCCAGATCCAGATCATCCGGAAGTTCTACTTCAGCAAAGTCATGAGGATGGAGATCGGCTGGTTCGACTGCAACTCTGCGGGTGAACTTAACACGCGCATGTCCGAGTAAGATAAACATTTGTTTCCCCAATTACATATGCATCAGTGTGCTACGGTTCTGTTACATTTGTGTACGATCTATTCTTTTTGACAGCGATATCAATAAGATTAACGACGCCATAGCGGATCAGGTGGGAATCTTCCTTCAGCGCTTCACCACCTTCGTCTGTGGCTTCCTCATGGGCTTTGTAAAGGGCTGGAAGTTGACACTGGTCATCATCTCTGTGTCTCCACTCATTGGAGTGGGAGCTGGACTTATGGCTTTGGTGAGAATCGTACAGTGCATGAGCAAGCTGTTGAACATTATGGTTACATTATGCTCCACAAATAAGCATATAGCACATGTTGGTACTTTATTCATGCTTTTATTAGCAATTAATGAATAGGGTTGTAATTAAGTCATTATTGTTTAATTTAAAAAATTGGCTTAAATCTTGGCATTCAAACCACAAGTCAGGTCCCAAGTCCAGACTGGTACTGTACACCCATAAGACGTTACAAGTTTTTATCTTTCAATTCAATGGTATTTCCTTTTCCCCCAAGTCTGTATTAAATCTAAGTTGAAAGATACCAACTCGGTTTAGCTCAGCGGGACTGCAGAAGCTTCATCTGAGTCTCAGCTGAACTTTGGAATGCATTTTTGCACAAAATGATGGTTGTGGAAACTGGCTGCACTCCAGGTGACAAACTTGACCAAGAACTATCTACACTACATAGCAACGTGCTGATATGAACTTTGATTTTGATTTCAGGGGGACTTGAAAAACCCAGACTATCACTTTAATTCCTACACAATTCATCATTTCCTTTTGACAAAAGTTTAACAAGTATAACACATTTACACAACTCAGGCATCCAGAGAAATGTCATAACTCAATTGACGGACACATTACTTGGTCAATAAAAGCTGAATATTACAGTTCAGTTCCACATGAGTTGAGATTTAGGCTATTTTCATTCGTACCCTGTTTCTTTACCCTGCGCTGGAATTTGCTTCGTGCCGTTTCAAATGCAAACAGAACGTGAAGTTGCTGCTTTTTCCATGTGATAGTCCTTAACCACAGTTTTAACAGGTTTCAGCAGTGTTGTTGCGAAACAACACAGTCTTTGTTGCCGAAAGTTGCTATCTATGAGCACATGGCTATGACAGAGTGCCGTCTGTGAATGAACGTTCTGTATATTTTGTCGCTGTGTAGTTCAAGTTGGTTGGATGTCTGTCTAACTGGGTAAACATTGACTTTAGAAATGAAGATTAGAGTGAAGTGAAGTGATTAGAGTAATTAATATTATTGATTAATAGTACTGATTAATATATTTGATTAATTCACACTGTGCTAAGGATTAGTCCAGGCATTAATTCATCATTATAAAATACTTCTTTAAGTATTGAAATATTTTTATTTGTGGGACATGTAGTAATTCAACTAATTGTTTCTTTATTTTAAAAGTGTCTGTTGATTGTGCTTGTTTTTCAGTTTGTTGCTAAGCTAACTGGTTGGGAGCTGCAGGCCTATGCTAAAGCAGGCTCTGTAGCAGACGAGGTCCTGTCCTCCATCCGTACCGTGGCAGCCTTTGGCGGAGAGGAGAAAGAAGTCGATAGGTTAGCTCTAAATCCTCTTTAGAGTTGTTTCCTATATATCATGTGACTGTAATGACATTTAAATGAAGAACGTAGTGTACTTTGAGTACGCACACTTTAGCACAAACTTTTTTAGCACTAACATTTCTGTCTGACTACAAATATAAGCAGTTCGGTTTTTATACATTTTAACATTAATGATAAATTACATTAATAATATCAATAAAAAACTAATTTTTATGGATACCACAATCAATCTATGTTTAAAAATGACTGAAAATCTTTACTTCCTGTTTCTCCATCAAAATATGTACAAGTTCAAAAACTGGTTGGCTTTTGTCCTTCATCTGGCATCATATAAACAGCGACATTGACCTTGGCCCTAATCTATTTAGCTAACAAGATATACCATTTACCTTAAATATACCATACTGTTTATTAATTATCCGGACTGTATGGGTGACATGGCAATAACTCCAAGGCATGTTCCTGTAATGTGCAAGTTAACCGTCAGTTTTTAAGGATCAGGTGTCCGACCTGAATGTTCTTGGGAACGACTGCAGTGCATCGTCATTCATAGTCGTTCAGCCTTCTTTAAAACGTTTGCACAATCCCAATGGATTACATCACTGTACTGCGTTTAAAAAATTTCATCACCGGATTGTCCAGGATTGACTTGAACGACCTTTGCAAGTAAATGAAAAAAAGTGGGGAAAAAATAGCACGAGAGAGAAAATCGAAACAATATGTTAATGGTTGTTTGTTAAATTGCTCTAATAAGGAATTGTGTTCATCTACAAGAGGTAAATAGGATAAATTCATTCATATTATATTTTCTTTTCTTCCTCTTTTCTTCTTTCTTCCTCTAATCCTTTTAAAGATATGATCATAATCTGGTCTCAGCCCAGCGGTGGGGCATTAGGAAAGGCCTGATCATGGGATTCTTCACTGGCTACATGTGGTTTATTATATTCCTCTGTTACGCACTGGCATTTTGGTATGGCTCCAGTTTAGTGGTCGACACAGAGGAGTACAGCCCTGGAACCCTGCTTCAGGTTTTGAACCCCACCTCCACACGCATACACAGCCATGCACCAGCTTCTTCATAAATGTTCCCACAAAAACAAAAAAACCCTTCCTTGTATGTCCAAATTGCAGGTGTTTTTTGGTGTACTTATTGCTGCGTTGAACCTGGGACAAGCTTCTCCCTGTCTGGAGGCGTTTGCTGCAGGCAGAGGCGCTGCTACCATCATCTTTGAGACTATTGACCGTGTAAGAACCTCTTTCACAGAAGAGTGTTTAAGCGCTTAGTTCTTAGCTACCTGAAGTTTTACACATTTTTCGGTGTGGACTTTCCAGGAGCCAGAGATCGACTGCCTGTCTGAGGCCGGCTACAAGCTGGATAAAGTGAAAGGCGACCTGGAATTTCACAATGTCACCTTCCACTATCCATCTCGACCAGAAGTGAAGGTAAAGATGTAAAAAAAAAGGACGTCGTTCTAGTTTTTGGACTGATGAAATTGGATAATGGTAGCATTTTATGCCAACTTCTGCCAGTTTTCCAATAGGCTTCTCAGACCTACTCATAGCTGGGAAATGCAGCAACATATTGTACATTAGATCCCATAATTGGTTGGTTTCACTTTGTAATAATTTTCTTTCCACCAAACCAGCAGAGACCATTGTACTTTTGATGGTACTGTGGTTACCTCCGTGGTCGAGGGTTTTGACTGTATGTGTATGTATTGAGTGTGTGTAGAGTTTGCGTGTTCTTCCTCCCACAGTCCAAAGACACGCAGATTACTCGAATTGAATCTTTCCTGTAACAGATCCTGGATCAGATGAATCTGCAGGTGAAGTCTGGGGAGACCACAGCTTTCGTGGGGCCAAGTGGGGCGGGGAAAAGCACCGCCATACAGCTCATGCAGCGCTTCTACGATCCCAAAGAGGGCATGGTAAGAACGTTAACATAGGTCAGGGTTGAGGGAAGTTTCACTTGCAAGAGCCCATTCCACAGTGTTCTTTTCGCACAAACTTTTGTTGTTCCCTATTTGAAATTATAACTCCCCATGCTTTTCTTTCAAGGTCACCCTGGATGGTCACGATATTCGGGGTCTGAATATCCAGTGGCTTCGCTCGCTCATCGGCATCGTGGAGCAGGAGCCGGTTTTATTCGCCACTACCATCGCCGAGAATATTCGCTACGGACGCCCGGGTGTATCTGACAGCGACATCATCAAAGCCGCCAAAGAAGCGAACGCCTACAACTTCATAATGGACTTACCACAGGTAGGCTGTTCTGTGATTCACCTGTAAATCATATTGTAACCTCTCAGCACTGTCGGTCACCTTCAGAAACCTTTAGATCGTCCTAATAATTTTACAAGACATGACAATAGGTTTCTTGGTCAGATAAAAATGTCGATTTCACAACTTGATTGATAATGTTGACAAACACACGAGGATTATGACAGAAGGTTTTCACAATCATACTGTAAATGATTCACTTTTAGCATAGCTCATAAAAGATAGGTCTGACGTATAACAGCATTCCTGAGTCCACAGCAGTGATTTATTTTTTCAGCAGCTTCTAAGCACCATTGACACTCAAGTCCCCTGGGGAACAGTTTAAAATTTTGAAACATAAAGTTGAAACTCTGATGATGCTCATACCCAAGTTTCCTTTAACAGATGTAGACCTGTTAAGAGTTTATAGTATACAGTTATAGAAGACAAATTATTTCTAATCACACTACATACTACAGTATATCACAATCGGG
>JAAGKR010001396.1:53270-127000 GCA_011419295.1 Clarias macrocephalus
TCACAATCCCCCCCCCCCCCCCCCCACCAAAAAAAAACATTGTAAATAAACCCAAGTCCATTTGTAATGAGATTTCTCTCTTGACTTGGGTTCAGAAATTTGACACATTGGTTGGTGAGGGTGGTGGACAGATGAGTGGTGGCCAGAAGCAGCGGATTGCAATCGCTCGAGCTCTGGTGCGAAATCCCAGAATCCTGCTGCTGGATATGGCGACTTCTGCACTCGACAATGAGAGTGAAGCTATTGTACAGGAAGCCCTTGACAAGGTCAGCAACACCTTCACTTACATGCTGTATACCATCTAATAAACCACACACAATAATAATTTGTCCATGATATGGATAAGATATGGTAGGTTCTTAAAAATGTCTCAAAAATACATGTCTGTTTAAGGTCCAAATGGGTCGTACCACCATTTCCATTGCCCACCGTTTGTCGACAATAAAGAATGCAGATGTGATTGTGGGGTTCGAGCACGGGCGAGCTGTAGAGAGAGGCAAACACGACGAGCTGATGGACAGGAAGGGTGTATACTTCACTCTGGTCACTTTACAGAGTCAGGGAGACAAAGCTCTCAATCAGAAAGCCCAACAAAGTAGGTCACTCTTACACGTGCAGAAATATACAATCGTTAACACGGAAAAAATATATATATATATTCATCCTGTTTTTATTCCTTTTAGTGGAAGAGGAGGCTGCAGGAGAGCCTGAAGCAGAGAAGAAAAATCTTTCTCGGGCAGGAAGCTATCGGGAAAGCCTAAGGTGTGTGGAACCGATCAGTCTGATTGCCTCCCTGCCAAATCATGATACTGTAATTAGATTGAGAAGACGTTTTCTTACAGTATCCGAAGGGCTTTATTACTGTAGGTCTCGTCCATGGAGAGTCACAAAACTTATATACTGTATTAAAAATCATAAAACACGTACAAGTCTCTTGACACCCTTTTGCTAAACGTTGCACAAGTCTGAGCCACACAGCCAGACATTTTAATTAATCACATGATATGAATATATGATTTATGAATATTTGTTTCCCTTATTTGCTTATAGATTGTTGTTTGTGTCTCTGCAGGGCCTCCATTCGTCGTGGAGCAAAATCACGCCTGTCCAACATCATTCCCGAATCCTCAGTGCCGATTGCTGGTGAACTCGGACCTCAGTCCTACTCTGAAAGCTACGTTTCCCAGGAGCTCAGTAAAAAGGTATCAAAAAGAATAAAAGATTCAGGGGTTCTTAGGATACATTGGGTCCTACCATGGTCCTATTAAAAATCCATGTGAAAGGAAACACCTTAAGAATGCTAGAATTTTCTAAGCATGTACTTCACCAGTCAAAGGTTTGGACACAATTTTGGATTTATTTCTCTACATTCCACAGCAATACTGTTTATACTATATACTGTATTTGAAGTGTATATAAATATATGGAATTAGGCAGTTAAACAACATCACCACCACAAAGGTCAGCTGTTCTGGAATAGTTCTGGAATCAAGCACCATGATGAAACTGGCTCTCATGAAGACCTTCCAAGGAACCCAAGACCAAAACTTTCCTCTGCTGCAGAGGAGAAGTTCATTTAGAGTCACCAGCATCAGGAATCACCAATTAACAACCAGCACCTCAGAATAGAGCCATTATGGAGGCCTTACAGAGCATAAATAGCAGACTCATCTCAATATCAACTCATCAAATGAGATATATATATTTTGGATGCCATGACGTTAGAAGGTGTAGCCAAACATTTGACTGGTAGTGTACTGGACACTTCCATTAGCTTATAATACAACAAATATAATACACTTTGAGAGGTGCGGTCATATAAGATGTTTCCTTCCCTGTATGCCAATGAGTGTTGGTGTTTGTATAGGGTGCGATTCCTGAAGATGATGATGATGAGGAAGTAGAACCAGCCCCCGTAGCTCGGATTCTGAAGTACAACGCCCCTGAATGGCCCTACATGGTTTTCGGGTCCTTTGGGGCAGCTGTGAATGGGGGAGTCAATCCTGTGTACTCTTTGCTTTTCAGCCAGATCTTGGCAGTAAGTGTTCATTAAACCAGTGGCTCCTGTCAGACGGGAAACAGAAATTTGGATTCATTTGTAAGTCTGGGATTTAGACAAATGTCTCTTGTGTCTTCTTTCACACAGACATTCTCTATGCCTGACCCTGCTGCCCAGAGGAGGGAGATTAATGGAATCTGTTTGTTCTTTGTGTTAGTTGGTGTGGTTTCATTTTTCACACAAATGCTGCAGGTAAGTACTAACACTTGAACTGTACCCCACAAGTTACCCACATTACACAACTCAACAAATGTGCTACTTTAACGTACTAGCTCTGTTTAAACTGCGGTAGTAAGCTAGGTAGATATTTCGACCTTTGCCTAGATTTGTAAAAGAAGGGGTGATGAACCGAAGGTCATGAACATCCGGTGAGTGGAACGCCTGATTCTTGAAAAGTGCCTGATAACCTGTCGCCAACTTGCGAGAGAGACGCTTCTGTGGGAACTGTACAGTTCACCAACACCACTTGCGTTCGTCTGGGAGTTATTGCCACATCCCCTGTACAGTCCTGACCTCGCTCCAGGCCATTTTCACACGTTTGGGCCATTAAAGGAGTTCCTGGGAGGCCAGTGTTTCAGATTTGAAGCATGCAGTCCCATCATGGCTCCTGCGTACTGAGAAGAAGTTCTACCTTGGTGGTATCCAAGCACTAGTAAAACATTGGGATGAATGCATTAGTGTAGCAAGTGCATTAAGGAAAATCTTTTAAAAAGCTTTTAGTCTCATACCAGTGTTCTATTATTCTGCACAAAGTCCCGGTTTGACTTGAACACCCCTTGTCCTTCCACTTTTCACAGTGAATGAATACCTAATGCTTGTTTTTTACGTGTTTTTTTCTGACATGATGGCAAACATTGTTTAGTATTCGCTATTAAGATTGTGGCATCAATATCACGGAGCTCTCCTCCCAAACTTTATTATGACTTTGTGTGTGTTTGTGTGTTCAGACCCAACAATCAATGTGTCGAACTCAACAATCACTCAGTGTACATTTTCAGTAGTTGTAGAGAATCTCACCATTTCTGATCATTTTTCCTCAGCTCTGTAGTTTGGGTTTGATCTGTATTTTAATCACTCCTTTATGCTCCCTTATCTCTCAGGGTTATGCATTTTCGAAATCAGGGGAGTTGCTGACACGTAGATTGAGGCGCCTGGGTTTCCAAGCCATGTTAGGCCAAGAGATTGGCTGGTTCGATGACCACAGGAACAGTCCGGGTGCTTTGACCACTAGACTGGCCACGGATGCTTCACAAGTTCAGGGAGTAAGTGTAAAGAACATAACCCGTACACCAATCATTAAAACCTGACCCCACCTTCTCAATTCAAAGGTGATTTACCTGCATCTCTTATCAAGGTGAATTGTAGTTGCATATTTCTTGCAGGCCACAGGCTCACAAATTGGAATGATTTTGAACTCTCTGACCAACATTGGCGTGGCCATCATTATCTCCTTCTACTTCAGCTGGAAGCTCAGCTTGGTCATTATCTGCTTTCTGCCTTTCCTTGCACTTTCTGGAGGCTTCCAGGCCAAGATGCTTACTGGCTTCGCAAAGCAGGACAAGCAAGCCATGGAAGCAGCTGGACAGGTACACTAAAGACTCAATTTAACGTTCATACTCAGTTCCTTGATGCTTAATGGTTTTAGCTTTGGAAAAAAAGGTCCCTACTTGGAATTATTTCTGAAACTGAAACATTTCGTTGTTTAGTTTCGCATAAAACACCAATCAAAAGTGATCAAGTTGAAAATCGTTTAAAGTCTACGGAGAAATAGCTGTCGCATTAGCTAGGGCATTTTACTGTAAAAATAAATACAGTGTATATTTCAGATATCCAATGCATAAAAAAAGATCTCATTATTAGGAATACAAATAATAAGGAATAAAATGAAGGAAATTAGACATATGAAATCTCTTCATTTGCTTGGTTGTTCGGATTCTCCAGTTGTACAAATAAAATATGGCCGAATGAAATATGGGCGAATATGACATTAAATCTTCTTTTCAATTCATATTTAATGATGTTTCCCTATTTCATCTTGTCAATCTGGTCAAAACAACGACAATGATAGTGATGCACTTACGCCATCGTTGAAGCCAACTCTCAAATCCTCTTTGAAAAAGCCCCACTGTGCGACAGATGCTTACAGAAACAATTCACAATTGAAATGGATGAAAAATTGTACAGATGGGGAAATCAGCACTGAAGACAAATCACACAGTGGGAGAACATCAACTGCGACAAAGGGGGTTTTCAAAGAGGATTTGAGAGTTGGCTTCAACGATGGCGCAAGTGCATTGCTTGTGATCATGTGATTAGACTATGCTTTTGTATAAAGAAGAGATACTCGACCAACATGTGGAACTTGATCGACTTACGTCAGTTTTTTTTTTTTTTTTTAAAGTTACGTCCACTCTTGCATTACTTTTGGTACAACCCTTGTGTTTATAATCTATAACATCACTGTTCATGTCCAGATTAAGATAATGTAGTCAAAGTTATACAACACTTTAAATCTTGTTTTCCAACAGCACAGTTCTAATCTAAACCCCATTTCACGCAACACAGCCTAATTTTTATTATTATTATAATAATTATTATTATTATGAGTCATTATTATGAACGCATTATAGTCATGATCCTTAAAGTAATGTGCTACAAAAATATTCTACACATTAACCAAACGACTGACTCACGTGGCCTCCATCTCTCTCTAGATATCTGGCGAGGCGCTGAACAACATCCGCACCATTGCTGGTCTGGGTAAAGAGCGCAGTTTCGTTCAGATGTATGAAGCGCAGCTTGAAGCACCGTACCAAGCCGCACAGAAGAAGGCTAATGTCTACGGTGCCTGCTATGGATTTGCCCAGTGTATAGTCTTCCTGGCAAACTCAGCATCTTATCGGTTTGGTGGATACTTGGTGCGCCACGAGAACCTTCATTTCAGTTTGGTGTTTAGGTGAGAGGCTTTCAGGAAGGCCGTGTGAAAATATGCAGTGAGAGTTTGAGCATAACATTTTGATGAGCTGAATGTGATTATTTATTAATAACTTGGCTTATATTAAGATAATATCTACATATAGTAATAATACAATAAATATAGGGGGTTGTTTCTCTTATGGCAGGGTCATCTCCGCCATCGTGACCAGTGGAACAGCTCTGGGCAGAGCCTCCTCATACACACCTGACTATGCCAAAGCGAAGATCTCTGCGGCTCGCTTCTTCCAGCTGCTTGACCGCGTCCCTAAAATCAGTGTCTACAGTGACAAAGGCGAAAAATGGGTGATTCAAAAGTCATATCAGAAATATCGAAAAATGTTCATACAATGTAACATACAAATGGTCTATATATTTAAAACCTCGATTTCTCTGAATTTAGGCCGATTTCAAAGGGGAAATTGATTTCACAGACTGTAAGTTCACTTACCCGAGCCGACCAGATGTCCAGGTTTTGAATGGACTTACTGTAAGTGTGAAACCTGGTCAGACTCTCGCTTTCGTGGGCAGCAGCGGCTGTGGCAAGAGCACCAGCGTCCAGCTGCTTGAGAGATTTTACGACCCAGACTTAGGACGAGTGGTGAGAATACGATAACATATAATAAACATGCTCTCATCACTTCTTGAAGTACAATACTGTGCAAAAGTCTTGAGCCCCATCTCATTTCTTCATATTAAATTAAATAAATAGATTTCATTCAATAAATGAAATACAGCTTTTCTGTATATGATGAAAGAAGAACATTTATATACTTAGTTGGTTATCACATGCCTATTTCTCTTGAAGACTTGAGAAGGAACTGGGTTTTCTTTTGTTATCCAGCTAATCGATGGACACGATTCTACTTCTATCAACGTCGCCTTCCTGCGCTCTAAAATCGGGATCGTTTCCCAGGAGCCGATTCTGTTTGACTGCAGCATCGCGGAAAACATCCGTTATGGGGATAACCGGAGGGAGCTCAGTATGGATGATGTCATCTCTGCAGCCAAGAAGGCCCAGCTCCATGACTTTGTCATGTCTCTTCCTGAGGTACGAAAGACATCATTTTTTGATAATAAAGAAGTTTTCTTTAGATTAATAAGTGTCTCCAGAGACAAAGTGCATACTGTATGAAAGAGATGTGAAAATATTTAACACTTACTTTCTGAAAGCTGGGTAATGCTAAATGTCTGTGTGAATTTTAAGGTTAAACAGCACCTAAAGTTCTGTCCTACTGTAGTAACTGCAGGGTTGTGAGGTTTCTGTACTACCAGGAACGCCACACCTAGAGCTTTTAACAAACTTTTAAACCCTTAATGGCAAAGCGGTGTCCATGGATAATATTCTGCGTCCATCCATCCATCCATCCATCCATCCATCCATCCAGGAACCTCTGTAGTCCAACTAGGGACTATGAAGGCCAGTGGTGACCATTGTATTTATTTAGATTTGGTACGACCATGGTAGGAGCTCCGGTCAACATTCACAAGCACATTCACACACTACGGACAATTTGGGAACATCGATTAGTCTAATCGACATGTCTTTTAATTGTGGGAGGAAACCGAAGAACCCGGAGGGAACCCACCAAGGGAATACACTCTCTGGGAGTGAGAGAGAGAGAGTGAGCAAGAGGTCGATAACCTTAAATGAAAAGCCAGAAAAGGGGTACATCACTATTTCTGATAAATAATAGTTAAATCACTACTTCTAACAAATGTTAGTGAAATAAAATTTAAACGAATACAACAACAAATTTTTTAACTAAGCTTGCACATAGTATTCAATTAACCCTCTAGGAAACACGTAATACACAACATATTAAATCATATTAGAATTTTTCTGAAAACATGCAGCCACTTAACCAACAATCATAGCATAACATGAATTGCTGTTTCTTTCTTGTATAGAGCAGAATAGTAATTAAATCAAATATCAAGTGACTCGGATTTAAGTTATAATGAGTCCTTTGTATAAGTACAGAGCGGTATTATCATACCATCAGTGTCCCTGAGATGACCAGCAGCCGATGCGCTTCCCTGTCTCACATGTTACTGACTGCGTGACTTGAATGCAGGCTTTTCGTCACAGATGGTGCCTGTATATTGAGTCTGTACCTTTGCTCCATTAGTGGGTAATGCATACTGTGACGTCACACTTTGAGCGTGTCACAATTGTTCCCTGTAGAGTGACTTCAGCGCCATCATTTCACATATTTGACTTTACACCAAGCATGGGGAGAACATACAACCTCCATGTAAACAGACCTGACACGGGTATCGAACTTAGCCATCCCACTATGGGTGAAAATTGGCTGGTACGGTCCGGTTCTACTTAACACTAAATGATTTGGTGGTTCGCAGGACTGGAAAGAGGGAAAGAACAGCCTAGGAATTGCATCTTAAGTCTGAATTGCCTCTGAGTCATCCATGTTGTTGTTGGATTCTACACCCTACACAGCACACTAGCTTTCCATTTTACATTATTTGGGATTCCAGCCTGACATTGTTAGTTAGCTGAGGTAAAATAGTGGAATAAAAGGAGACATAAAGTGAAACGTATGAGATTTACAGGACTGTCCACCATTTCCATGGTTTATTCTCCTCACCATTTGGCTACATGGTACCAGTAAAGATTTATAACTACTATTACCCTAGAAATCTCAAGGGAGGAAAATGCTCTTACTATGGGTGAAACTTGGCTGGTATGGTCCGGTTCTACTTAACAAGAGGGAAGAACAGCCTCCTGCCAAAACCCACATTCAGAACCAGCAATTTCTCCTGATCCCGATCCATTACAAAACTCCCACTTTTGAAATATAGAACTCATAATATGAGTGATATTCTTCATAAAACCATGTCTTCATCTTCCCTTCTCTGATATTCCTCCTCAGCTTCTAAGTAGGGGTTATGCTTTATAGATATTACATCTTACGTGATCGGATCTTGATATTTATTATGATATTTATTCATGATAGTAACCGGTCTCTTCTCTTGTCATGGTTCCCGTAGAAATATGACACTAATGTGGGCTCCCAGGGGTCACAACTCTCACGTGGTCAAAAGCAGCGCATCGCCATCGCCAGGGCAATCATACGAGACCCGAAAATCCTCCTCCTGGATGAGGCTACGTCAGCCCTGGACACAGAGAGTGAGAAGGTGAAATAAAAAACAAAACCGAGCCAGACAGATAGAGGAAGAGTTATACAGTATGGTACATGCTTCATGAAGGTTCTCTTTCTTTTATTGAACAGACAGTACAAGAAGCGTTGGATAAAGCGAGGGAGGGACGCACATGCATCGTCATCGCTCACCGTCTCTCCACCATCCAGAATTCGGACATCATAGCGGTGATGTCGCGAGGGTTTGTGATTGAGAAGGGCACGCACGATCAGCTCATGGCCTTAAACGGAGCTTATTACAAGCTGGTTACGACTGGAGCACCGATCAGCTAGTTGATCAGCTAGTAGCACCGATCAGCAATGTAGTATTGATACTGTACTGTAGTACTGATGTAGAAATCTAATACTGATCCAAAGGCAAAATTTTGAAAGAAATTTCTGTCTAATTTAAGAAACCATGACTAATGAAGAATGAATGTATCTTATTTACTCATTCTTACTGTTATGTTTGTACAGAGGTAAAGAATTGTAACTTTTTTTTTTCTTTCTTTTTTGGATTTTTCCCCGATTTTCTCCCAAATTAATTTAGTCGTGTACAATTCCTCCCCGTCACTAGGGGGCTCCCACATTAAGGCTACTACTACCACTCAGCCAGGAGGGCCGAAGACTATCACGTGTTTCCTCCGACCCACGTGACGCCAGCCGACCGCGTCTTTTCGAACTGCTTACTCACGCACCGTTGGGGGCGGAGTAACACACTCGGAGGACAGCGCTATTCGCTCCTTCCGCTCGCGCGAGCTCACAGACGCCCCTGATTGGCTGTAGAGCCGTGATTAATGTGGGAGCATTATCCCGCCCCTGTGAGAGAGCTCGGCCAGTCAGCTCTCTCTAGACCTCCGGCTGAGAGAGGTTACAGCATGATACGGGAATCGAACTTTACCTATAACTAATTAGTATAAATAACTAATTAAGTATTACATTATTTCTATTTCACTTATACTCTTACTGGCCACTTCATTAGGTACACCTGTTCAACTGCTCAAGGCAATCAAATGGAAGCAATGCAAAGCATTTAGGCATGTAGACTTGGCCAAGATCTGCTGAAGTTCAATCTGAGAAGCAGAATGAGGAAGAGAAGTGATTAAAGTGACTCTGAGCATGGCATGGTTGTTGGTTCCAGTCGGGTTGGTCTGGGTTTTTCCGGAACTACTGATCTATTGGGATTTTTACACACAACTAAATCCAGTAGTAACATGGTGTACCTAATGAAGTGGACAGTGAGTGTACATGCTGTATATATACTGAACATGATCCATAGTAGTCTAGCAATAAATATTATTATTTTTTAATTGGGCTGTATTTTTTTTAATGTATTGCATTTAAAAAGAGCAACAACAACAACAACAACAACAACAAAAAAACAGCTGCTTTTGTTTACAAACTTTAACACATTTTATTTTGTTGGATTGATCTTATTTAAACAAGTATTTATATATATTTTTAAAAAGCAGAAAACAATTGTGCACTGAAATGTTTCATTATCTGTAAATATTAAATTATTACAATTACAATATTAATTGATTAACCATATGAATCCAGAAACGATGAGGATCCATATGACATGAGTCAGTGGAGGCTGGCGAGATAATTAATAGTCTATGGTTATATTATTTTTATATTATTATAATATCCTGAAGAATAAAAATGCATTAAATGTTTTATTGTACACCATCACTGCGAATCAGGATAGAATGCAGAGAGTTGTGTTCTGTAATTGGTAACAGAAGGACAAGATAATGTTGTACATTTTCATTAAAAATATAGATCTAAAATCTGAACTAACAATGCTGTTGGCGAGAACACTGTCATGTCAGTAAATGAAAACAGGTAATGTGTAAAAAGCAGTTTTTTAAAAATAGGAACGGATAAAGAGCCCTAGAATGTGTGTACTCGATTATCTCTAGTAAATAAGGAACTACGACTAATGTGTAATATAATATACCTTTTATATAAAATTATGTATATATTGTACATACATACACATACACTCAGGTATGTATACAGTACAGACCAAAAGTTTTTACACACCTTCTCATTCAAAGAGTTTGAATTTGTATTACGGCAAGAAAAAAGCAGCTAAGTGAAGAAAAACGAGTGGCATCATTACTTTAAGAAATGAAGATCAGTCAGTCCGAAAAACTGGGAAAACTTTGAAAGTATCCCCAAGTGCAGTCACAAAAACCATCAAGCGCTACAAAGAAACTGGCTCACATGTGGACCGCCCCAGGAAAGGAAGACCAAGAGTCGCCTCTGCTGCGGAGGATAAGTTCATCCGAGTCACCAGCCTCAGAAATCGAGAGCAGGTCAATGCCACACAGAGTTCTAGCAGCAGACACGTCTCTAGAACAACTGTTAAGAGGAGACTGTGTGAATCAGGCCTTCATGGTAGAATATCTGCTAGGAAACCACTGCTAAGGACAGGCAACAAGCAGAAGAGACACGTTTGGGCTAAAGAACACAATAAAGAACACAATAAAGAAAACTCTTGGAATGAGAAGGTGTGTCCAAACTTTTGGTCTGTACTGTACATCTTTTTCTTTAAAAGAAAAACAGTATGATGTATATTATAAATATAATATCATATCATGCATATCAATATATAACATATAGCAATTAATACATTTTTAATTATAAAAATATTTATGCAAGTTTTTATTTTGCCTAAGAAGCACTGTGGCTGGTTCTGCAGGATGGTCATATTATAAGCAAAGGGTCATCACACCAATTATTGATCGTGTTTCATTAATTGCTGTTTAAAAAAATACTATCATAAGCGATAATGTATAATAATTTTTTGAAGACATCCTTGCCTTGCAGCAATTATTTGCACATGCCTAAGCAGATCCAGTTTTGCAAAGTACTTTTACACAGTACTGCAGCTCATGTTTCCAGTGGGCAGCTCAAAATGTTCCTTCTGCTGGATCAGCTTGTCTATATTTCGAGCTGCTTCTTCAAAAAACCTTTCAGTAGCTCTAATATTTTGGATCGCTAGGATCCGTGCTGCAATCGCGCCGATGATGCTTTGTGACTGGCAGGGGCTGTGAGCCACCCGGTGCCTGACTTTTCTGTTCGGTTCTGTGATTAAAAACCCGGCTTTTATCGGAGGCTCCTGCGTGGGGCCCCTCTCCTTCACATTACGCCGTAAGTATGAAGTGTAAAGCTGGAAAATCCGGCCCAGTCCAGTTCTATAGGAGAGCCGGAGAGATTCGGCAGATCCTCTGGGAACTGATAACATACGGATCCCATGGATTCTCATGTGCAGGTGAATGGCCGCTCCGTTGATCCACTGTTTAACCGCAGCCGTGCTCATATGGTGCGCGACAGTCATGCTTTCATAGAGTTTTATAAGTGCATGTTTCAGCTTCTGGTCATAGACATCGGTTATTTCTGCCATCATGTCCTCATCATTTATCATCCCAGGAACTAGTCTCAGATACTCACTGGTGATGCTAGAGATCTCCGAAGAGTTATCACGTCCAAAAATCCTCTGGTACGGCTCCATCAGCTCCCCATCGGTTTGTCCGTTGACACTAGCGGCCAGAGTATCCAAGAGGAAGGACATAGCCAGAGCCACAACCCCAACACCTCCGTAAGACACCTTAGTCCTGTTGCTGAACACGGAGGTCAGGTTTTTCTCCAGCGCAGCAAGCTGGTCCTTTGAAAGGCGCTCCTGAATGGCATCATAGTGAACGTTGAGAGCAAAGCTGGAGTTTAAAGAGAGGTAATTAGACACTGTTCTGTCGAGGGTAATGTCAGGAATGATCCCGCCAGCCTGGCCAACCATGAAAATGCCATCAATGGTTTCAGGAGATGGACTGCAGGGATTGTTCCCCATGCTGAGGATTCTTCCACTTCAGATGCAAATCAGTAGCGTAAAATCAACCATTCAATTCAGCTGGGACCTGCTTCAGTTTAAGGTTTTGAAAATGGACACAACTCTGGATTATTCGAGTTGTGTCAAAGTACAATCTCAACCCATCTGAAAACAAATAACAGCCCAAAGTTCATGTTAAATATTAGCCCTTATTAAAGTGCCTCTGCTTTAAAAAGTTGGGAAATCAATAAATTCCTTTTTTTTTTTTTTTAAAGGGGGGATGGAAGGTCAAATCAGGACTTTTCTTTTGCAGGAGTGTGCAGAATAACAGAATACAGTTGCGAGAGTAAAACACTCAATTTCTCTCTACACTAATGCACTTTCTCTAGTACTTGGCTACCATCAATGTAGAAAGATGATCAGACCACCTGCTGCAGGTCTGAAATGCTGGCCCCCCCAGGAACTCCTTTAACAACCCAAACATGTGGAAATGATTGGCGCGAGGTTAGGAATGTGTGGATGTGGCTATAACTTCCAGAGGAGGTCCTGTAATGTGCAAGTGGTGCGGTGGGCAACATGATCAAACACCTGATCAAAGAGAGCGTTCCACTTGTCGAATGTTCACAAGAACTACTGCAACGAGCTCCGAGCCACTTCTATAAAAACGTCTGATGATTCAAATGTTTTACTGCGGCTCAAGTGTGAAGAATCTGATCACCGGACTGAGCTGGAAATTGGTTTTAAGCCTTCATTCATCAGATATTTCAACACGAGTCCCGATTTGAGTCGCAAATGTATAGTAAATAATATGAAAAATACCACGTAAGTCGTATACAACAGTGCAGTTATCAGCAGGTCTTAATAAAGTCCTGTTTGTTCATTCCTGTTCATTCCCTGCAGTGTTATATGACTTGCATCCTGGAAGCTGAAAAAACAACTTACCAGCTGGCAAAGGTGACCTACCAGCTTGATCATCTTGGCCAAGATCACCAACGTCTCATCAAGGGTCATGGATGATTCATTATTATTATTATTATAGATAGATTAACGTGTGCATTTCTCACCAGCTTCTATTCAAGATTGTTACAGAGCGATGTCTGGATTCACACTGCCACATACATACCAATAAACAAACACATCATGTTCATAAGGTAGTGATTGACAAGTCGATTGGAAGTCGGTCTAAGTGCCGTCATTTAGACCACATGACCAATCTGCACCCACTGTAACCTCAGATTCCTGTTCTTGGCTGACAGACGTGGAACCCACTGTAGTCTGGTCATCTGCTGTGGTACAGTAGCTCATCCACCTCAAAAACGCAGATATAATGCTCATTTTCTACATTTTGATAATCGATGTGGACATCACGTAAAGCTCTTGATCAAGAGGCAACTGGCAGGTCTGAAAAATGAGTCAAGTGCCAAGCTGTGCAGTTCCTCAAATGTCCACTAGGGGCTCCAAAAGTGAGTCAATCCCATGTTAAAATTTACAACAGAAATAACATGCTCACAGCCTGGGAGAAAGGAGAGAAAAAAAAAAGTTTTGGTCATCATAGCTAGACTTCCTATTCATGAGAACTGTGTGGTGGTGAAATTTTAATAAAACTCATTGATTCAAATTATATTAAGAAATGAAATGATGCATACCGGGCGCATGATCGATAATAACTGAAAGCTACATTGCAGGGGCCAAACCGATAGCTGTCTGCTATACATCAGTTTAGTTAACCAGCTAACTGGAATCCTAGTTTAACTTACCACAAGAAATGTAGGTGTTGATACGGGACAACATGTAGGATACGGATGAGAGTTCAGTCAAATGCATTATCATGTAAATTAGCGTTACCCACCAGAGTATTTTAGCTAAGCTCTATAGCTTGTCGGTTAGGTAGATGACCAGAACTCCCACAATTGAGCTTCAAAAACGCAATTCAGGACTCCTGCCACATGATTGGCTACAGTAGTGTTTATGAGTTCCTAATAAAGTGAACAGCAAATGAACAATAAGAACAGCTAAAGAGCTGCTCTAAACATTCTTTAAGTAAAAAGAGACAAACATTGTGAACTGTATGATTCTTTTGTAAATTACACCATCTTGAGCAAAGGCTTGCCAGAGAGCCACAGATGGACTTTGTGCTTTCCATGGAACTGTTTTTTTGTATTTAGTTTTTCCTGCAATACTTTGTAGAAACTGACAAACAACCTTAGATAGTAAATATTTCTAAATCCATAACATCTATATGAATTTTACAGAATCTGTGAGAAACACGTTTAACAGTCTAAGAAAGAAAGATTCTGAATGTTTCGAGCCAACACATGATGATTTATTACAAAGCATTGACTGGGCTGGCCAACAGGTATAACAACATTACAAAAAATAGATATAAAAGTATCTTTACAAACCAGCAAAGACCCAAAAAAAAAAAATGCAGATGTGAAGAAATGGAGGAAGAACAACATCACTGTTGCATATAAATATACAAAACCGATATAATTTTTTTTGCTGGTCATCGGCATAACTTCCAGTTCTTTTTTTTTTTGACCAGATCTGGACTGGATTAAAAAATAAAGCAGGAACAACCGATCTCACCACTGGTTAATTAAGGAGGTTCTGGTGCTACACAACTAGTTAGAAAAGGACGCATCATTTATAGTCACAATATATAGTGAGCAGTAATTAATTAAAACGAACGTAGGAGTTTCTAACTGATCGGAACGACTGCGAACTTTACGCAAAAAGTCACAGGCTGGGTTGTACTGCACCAGGAGACACGTATTGCACTGAATGCCATGCGAGCATTAGTTGTGTGCTCACTATAAAGTACATGCAGCATGCAGTTATTTAAGGGTCTCAATATTCGCCTGGATAAGACGTCAACTACCATCAAACATGGAAAGCATTACAGACTCAAGTAGCACCAAAAGATAGTAGCAAGATGCAGTTATGTCTTATTAGAGACTTCAAAGTACCAGTAGAGTTAAAAAAAAAAAAAAGAAAAAGAAAAACTTGTTCGTCTTTACAAAAAAAAAAAAAAAAAAAAAAAAGCTTTCTGCAAATTCAATTGAAAGCCTCTTCTGATAAGCAGCTGGAATCATTAACGTTCATCAAACTGTACTATTATACATTTAAAACAACAAAAAAAAACTTATACTTCTATTAAAGGCATCCCATATTTAGAAAATTCGGTTGCTATGATCGAGCAAAGACCTACAGTACTGTGCAAAATTCTTGAGACACCCCTCATTTCTTCAAGAAATGGGAACTGTTGTTTTAACTGTGACAGGCTACAAAGTGCCTAAAGATTTGAAACCATTTGAAAACTGGTTACACAACAACCTCAGCAGCAACCTCATTTCCCCTCTCATCTGCTCCAACCACTCAGCATTCAGCATCAGCAAGACACTAATTACCGGCCTGATCATCTGTCATCACCTGCACCTGTTTCTCACTGGTTCATGCCTTAAGTTAGAAGGGTTTTTATGTTTGAATGATTCATAGGTGACTGTGTGGCTTAAGAAACAAACAAACAAAAAAAAATGAAAATGGGAGAAGAAAAAAAAAAAACATCCTCGAGGAAGCTTGGAGAATTAATCCATTTTTTTTGCTCTTTGAAAGCTGAAAAAGATGAAGAAATTAGGGGTGGCTCAAGACTTTTGACCAGTACTGCATGCTGATATGAACAAAAAAAAAGTAATTGAAAATGTAAACATTCTTCCTATACAATAGGTAGTTAGATAAAGATGTCAGGGAATACATGATGAAAACAATATGGCTGAGAAACCACCTTATAATTACAGGCATAAGCAAGAAAAAGGAATAAAGGATGTCTGGTAAAATTTGTGATTTTAAGGGAATTTGACAGCACTTATTAAATAAGGTTTAATAAATATGAGTTGCAAGTAGAAATGAGAAATTTATACTCATTGAATGTTGTTCTTTTTAAAAACTCTTAAGTGATGAGATGTCTGCAGAAATTCAAAGAAAAAAAGAGAGAGATTTGGGAACCCTACAGGAAGTGCGGTCGATGCAGGGAACCCATTCAAGTCTGCCTGTGGAAATCTCTGCAGGGTTTCCAGTTAGCATAGCTTCCAAAAACAAGAATATACAGTAGAAAAAAAATCAGACCAAATCAACATAAAACTCACATAACATGGTTAAAAACGGTCACTACCATCTCTATAGGTTAACTTTGAGGCACCACGATATCTAGCAATTAAATCTGTACAAACATAACGTTTATTAAAAAAAAAAAAAAAAAAAACCTGCTGCTAATAAATCGAACGTCTTGCAAACACCGAGTGAACTGTGAAATGTTTACAGCCGAAAGCCCTGAGCCGAGATATCCTTACCCTACGCAACCAAAGTGGGGTTAGATGGTGCGAAATGCAGTGGATCTTACACACACAAAAAAACAAAAATGAACAAAATCCTACACTGAACCTAATACAGTAAGATTTGTGCATGCAGCTATGAGAACTGGATTAGACTGAAGGGAGAGTTGCACAAGCCAGAAATACTGACGAGTTGAAAACCATGACCGACTAAACGCGTGTTTGTTTGTTAGCCCTCGCTTAAGTCACTACATGATTCTTCTTCTCGCATCTAGAACTTCTTGTGATAGTTCACCATGTTAGCTACGCTTAAGATACAAACTCGATATTCTGCCTGAAAATACAATTTCATAAAAACGTAAAGTCATTCCCTGTTTGATGGTTCAAAATACCAGCTGGTTACCATCAGGTTGCTTTTTCACCATCGTTAGAATTCTGACATGTTAAAAAATTATAAATATTCCCCTGTAAAAATCTAGCTTACTTCATTTTTTTTTTAAATTGAATTTACAAGACACTAAGTGGCATTCCAACCCAATCGCTCTCAATTATACTCATGAGAAAAGACTGTGGGTAACCTCCTCATCTACTCTTGAGTACGGAATATTCAAGTGACATCACCGTGGGCCGAGTCATTTTCCTCGGAGTTTCCCCTTCCTTGGACTCATGCTTGAGGTTTCTTCCGAGTCAGTAATGTGATCTTTGCTTTTGGACGCCAGTGACGAGCCGTCTGATGAAATGCTGGAAGAACATGCGCTCTCTGGTCCTCCCTTGTCTTCTGGGTGCGAGTCCAGACTCCCGCTTGTGTTTTTCCCATCGGCTTCCTCATCAGAGCATGGTTGCCAGTCCTCCATCTCCTCACTTTCTGAGCCCTGAACGGCAATCTGAGGAACCAGAGGGACTCTCCTGACCACACACTCCTCCATGGACTGCGAATCTGGCACCATCCACTCAGCCTTGTGTTTGGACCGAGCATCGTCTGGCATGCTTGCCGTGACCGGAGTCTGTCCGGCTCTTTCATCAGGCTCGTCGAAGCTTACTTCCTGTACAGCTTCCTGCTTTTTGAAGGAGTCACGGCGTTCGGATAGGTTGAGCTTTCGCATCACCACAATCTGCCCGGCGGCGAATCCCCCGAGCCTGCCGTGGTCAGAGCCATACTGAGACTCCGCCTCTGCATCGCCGCTCATGTCCATCTCGCAGTGAGGAACCTCTAAAGTGTGCCATCGTGGACCGTGGCCCTTTTTGTCTCCGTGGAAGACACCAGAGAGCTTTTCAGCAGACTGGACCCGCTTCAGCAGGGGGGAGACGGGAATCTCGGTGCTGCGTGGTCGAACCCCATGACGAACGATAGTGGGAGGGGACAGTGTTTTACCATGGTAGGAATGAAGGGTTTTGGTGATGCTGGGTAAAGGAGAGGAAGAGTGCTGAGGAGACAGGGCCTGGGGGGTGGAAGTGCAGGCCAGCGGTGACGGCGGGATGCTGCTAGTTGACTTGCGCCGGCCGACTTTAGCGTAGCGCTGAGCGCCCAGTTTGGATCCCAGACCATGTAGTGAGCTGGGGCGCATTTGGACAGCTGGAGAACTTGGTGAGCTGGTGCATGGAGAGCCACTCTGGGTGAAGTTTATATCTGAAAATGGTCAAACAAACAAAAACATATAGCAATTAGACATTATAATTAGTCTGGCTTCTTTAAACCCTTAAGGGGTTGGTGATTGTCAACATCAATCACTTTTTCAAAGGTCCTTTTGTAAGTGAAATGATATTGTAGCAACCCAGAAAAAAGATGTACACAAATGGTAGGCGGTTTTCTTTCCAAAAATATTATTGACAAACAATTGCTTCTGTGCTCTGTGTTCCATTCACAGGCAAATTTTATGTAAATGACTCTATTCAGATGCAAGTAAATGCTAATTGCTGAGTTGTTTTGGGGATAGCATTTTGGGAAAAGTGTGTACAATTGTCAACAATAGTAATTATATGCCTTTTTGTTTTTTTACTGTTTGTGTCCAGTATTGAAAAATGATTTGACCATGAATAGCAGGAATGAGGTTGTGAATTCATGACTAGAATAAAGCTTGCACACTTTCACTTTGCAAACAGCAGCATTTATTTAGCAAGTATACATTTGCACTGCGTTGTTTATCTGTGGTACTATTATTGATTTTGAATCAGTCGCATATGCTTTGCATCTCTTTGTGATCTTATTATATTATGATTGAAATAAAGCTTCTCACATCGGTGCACACTTTCACTTTGCAAAGAGTAGACAGTTTTGAATTAATGGCTTTGCAACTTTTAAAAAGCATGCGCAAAATCAATAATATCATCCCAGAAAAACAACAAAGCACACATATATACTCCCTAAATTATTGTTGGTAAAAGCGCGTGCCGATGTGAGAAGCTTTATCTTTTAAAAATCTGTGACCTCGGTTCGGTCTTCAAAACAAACTGCGAGTTTTATTGATGAGTAAAAATGGCTCAGGACCATCTCTTAAAACAAAACCTCAACAAAAAAATATATGCTAAAAACGCCAAGCTGTTTATAAAGCTCTATTACCAAAAATAATGTGATGCTTAAACTTGAAGTGCTCTATGATTGTATGCCTGTTCTGTTCCCTAAGCCTGCATTACTTTTTAAATAGTTGCCCATATTGTCATTTATTATACGAGCCCGACGAGCTATTTAATGAATTTATAATTTATCCATCCTATTTATATCTGTTCAATTAAAAGCACTCCAGCCAGGTGCAGCTGTACAGGGAAATGTAATTTAAAGCATAGATGTGTACCAGCAGCGTGGTCTGGAACCGGGCTACGGCATGGTGTGGACGGTCCGGGGGACAGGCTGTGTGTGGGGGAGCCAGGCAAACTCTCGCTCGAGGACACGGAGTGATGGAGGCCCGAGGAGAAGCTGCGGCTGCTGTGCATTACCGTGCCCTGCTTAGACAGCTTCTTCAGGACGCTCCGCCGTCTAAAGGGAAGAAAACACCACAGATTTTATTATTTTTTTTAACGTCTTAAATTTGTTAAGAGACATTGATTTTTGGATTATAAGCTATTAAACCATTTAAAATGTATTCCAGTGTGAAGGTTTGCAAAGGTATACTATAGAATATAACAAAATGAACATGCTTCACAAATTTGAAACAGGGAACAAAATGATCAGTGTATATTGAAAAATTTCTCATTTTGCACATCCCTGTGCGAATTAGAATATTAAAATCATACAAAACACCTTATTCACCCACTAATAATCAGCTCTGATATACAACAAGTCTGCCTTTTGACTTAAACAGCGTTTATACATGTTTCTAGACACATGACAGCCCTCTTCAAATCAGTTCAGGGTTGAAGGTGACTAAACATGTCACAGTTCCACATTTAAAAATCATGCAGGCTTTTCCCCTTGACTTTAAAATTAATTAGACTTATTAATAAAAGCCTTCAGACCGGTCCTGGTTGTCCTTTCTCCTGCTCCTCTTGCTGCGACGGGCCATCTTGCCCTTGTGGCTCGTCTTCCGTGCTGGCCCGACTTTAATTGTTGTGTCCTCCAGGGCAATGGTCTGCAAGGCCACCTTGTTACCGCTCTGTAAAACAAATTCGATTGTTGAGCATAGTTTAAATAAACAACGTGCTGGAGGAAGCACATGCAGGAGAATCAGGCTTTGTACGAGTATCAATCGGGCTATTGTTAGCTGTTTACTGCTGGGTTCGAATGTTATTTGTCACGAGTCAGCTGGGATGCCTGGTGGCAAGGAGACGGATAACGTGTAGCTGTGAGACTGGAAACAAAACGAACCCCAGGAGAAATATTACTGATCTAAATACAGTATGACTAAAAAACACACTATAATTAATTATATTAATCACCAAGGGCAAACAGAACTTATGCCATACTGTTTCACAACACCTTAAGTAGTAGCTCCATCATCTCTGTGTGCACCAGTCCCTGCACGGACTCTCCGTTCACGTGAGTGATCAGATCTCCGGCTTTCAGGCCAGCCTCGTGAGCAGGACTGCCTTCTTCCACACTCTACACAAACGAGAGAGAGAACAATTCTATTTTAGTTTTTTTATTTTATTATTAACATATAAAATAAGTACATGCGCATCATATTGCTCCTGCGCCAGTTTCTGTGAGCTGCTCACCGAGACCATGTGGTGGATGGTGTATACGTCGCTGTTACCGATGTAGACGCGGATAGTCTGCAGGGTGAAGCCGAACTTCTTGCCCGAGCTATGGATGAAGATGGGAGGACGCAGGCAGCTGAAACTGAGGGACAAGTCTCGATTTGGGGAGGAATCTCGGGATGAGGGATTGGAAGAAATGGAGTGTGGGGAAATGGGGCTGGCTTGAAGACCTCCACTCATGTCATCTGGATGGATGGGAAATGAACAGAAAGATAGCCTTTACTCATACAGTACCGTGCAGTTGTTTTTATTTTATTTTTTTTATAAGCATGCACTGGGGTTTCACCAAATAATTACATTCCTTTTTTAATCGGTTGGAGTAATATTAGATCTCATGCAGAGTTTCTCACCTGGAGTGATGATGAGGGACAGTGTCGAGACAGACGCAGATTTTGGCACCTTGCCTGCTGGAGAGAGATGCTGTCTGTCAGGCGTTTCAAGCTGGTTGCCAAAACATCTCGGACTGCCGTGTTCCCTTGGAGACGAGTGCTTTGTTCCTGTACTGTTGCTACGCAGCCTGATTCGTCGCAGGTTGGATACAACCACCTCAGCTGCAAAGTGAGCAGGAATAAACATTTATTCATATGTCCAGGCAGGATAAAGAGCGATATATATACGAGGAAGGACCATAACAGAATCTGCATCATTAATAAGTGTATTAATTAGATTAAATTCAAACAAATATTCAATTAATTCGATTCAATATTGTTAAACTTTACCACTCATGAATAAATTCTAATATACAGGAATAAAGCATTAACTCAGTTGTAACACCCTCTCAGTGGTCTTGTCACAACATTACACTAGGCTGATCTAAAATATCTCCCTTTTAAAACAGAATGTAACATAATGTAACCTCTGTACTTCAGCCCCAAGAACCTGGTTTAGTTTTTCGTAAATCCTAATGACAATTTAGCTATTTGTGGCGAAGTCCTGACCTTCATCATCAGTGGAGAGCGCAACACGTGGCATGGCTTCCAGGCTGTGTGTACTGCTGGCCACCAGAGGGCTTACACACCTATCCGGCTGAGAAGAGCTGGATGAGGCTCTTGGTCGCAGGCTGTGGAACAATAACACATGTAACACAGTTATACAACAGACAGTCAGCTTAAGTGTTTGAGGACGAATATAGTTATCAGAGTTATTGGTATCCTTGATACAATAGTATCTTTGTAGTTATTTAGTTTAATCACAATGCGTATTTATCTGAGATCAACGTAAAAAAAGCAGTGAGAAGCCGAACCCACTATGAGTATCGTCAGCGTTTATTACGCGGGCCGTTCAAGACGCACCGAGACTTTAGATTGTGCAGAATTACAGGACACAGGCAAGGGGGAAAAAAGAACAACTAATTTCATTTCTCTTGATAATCCCATGCTACACTAATGTACTTATCCTTGTGCTTGGATACCATCAAGGTGGAAAGTTTTCTGAGTGTCATGGAGCCATGATCGGACTGCCTGCTACATGCCTGAAACACTGGCCTCTCAGAAACTCATTTAATATTTAAAGAGTCTGCCACCATCTGCAAGGCCAAACTATATTTTCATATTTCTTAATTATTTGCTCTAATAGTGGATTATAAGGATTTCCAGGGGTGTAACTGTGCTTGATTTATGATCATTCAAACGTTTGCTCATTTTAGTTAGGAACTCTTTAACTTCCCCCATGCTGATAAATGACTAAGGGGAAATTATCTCATATTAAATGTCCCAGAGAACAGGAAGTTATAGATAATTCAAAAGATTTTCAGAAACTATCAGTTTCCCTAAACGGCAACATTTTTCAAATGTTTTGTTTATTAGAAAATTAAGATGTTCCGATCACTGACACATGATTTAGTGAAAAATATTTACTGTATAAGGACTTAGAATAAGTTTCCATTATTATTATTACTAATAATAATAATTAACCATCTTTTTTATTATTATTATTAATTAACCATCTTTAACAAGGATGCCAAATCACCCCGTTTTTAAAATCACTGTGAGAACAAGACTTCCAACGGACCATGGTCGCTGTCCTGAGAGTCTCCTGGTATCCTGGGCGCCTGTGCTGCTCTGTCTGTGCATCTCTCCAGGCGAGTGGCTCTCTCGGCCATCTGACCGGTCCTCGTGCTCTTCGCTGTGACTTCGGTCAGATGAGAAACTCAGATTGGACGGCGTGGCCAGATATTCTGTGCTGCTGTATACCTACAAAGCAGGGAGCGGAAAGTATACGAGTAACTAAACAGAAGCAAAAAATAAATGTTTTGAAATGAAGGTGTTTTGAAGATCTGAACAGAATATTTTACAATTTGGAACCAAAAATTCCAACCTTGCTGAAACGATTTGACCAGGAGGAAAACCTTCGGATTTCAAGGGAAGACTCATCATCGTTCGTTTCATCGTCTTCGTCAGAAACCAAATGATGATAGCGATCAGATCGAGCTGGATTTGTGAGGGGAAACAAATATTTAAAGTCTTACTTCAGACAAAAATTAAACAATAATTCAAGGCAATTTTCCAATCGAGCATTAAAATGTATAAAAAAAAGAATTTGTTAAACGAGGTTATAAGTATTACCTAACAAACTAGATTAATATAAAAACATATCCACAAATACATCAAGAAATTGATAAATGAGCCTTTTTTGGCTAATTTAATAATGAAAGACACAAGCGTTCAGGAGCAAACAAAAATACTAAATTCTACAGAAATGTTATAGTAATTCTACAGGGTAAACAATGACATGTCAAAGATGCAATTAAAAGAAATTATGCTATCCAAACCCTTTTTCCCCCTCTTGGAAGATAAGAAATGCCAGTTTTTGGATGAAAAAAACAAAAATATAACCCATAATACTCACTATCAAAATAACTCGTGTCATCATCCCCTTCTAACTGAGGGATAAATTCAGCTTTTTGGCGAAGCAGCCCGTTCCAATCCAGGCCAGTGAAGAACGTGTGCTGTTTGACCTCTGTTGCTCCTCCTGCGCATGTTTCACGGCATGAAGAAACTGACGTCAACAACTGAGTAATAATATACTATGAGAATAGACTTATTGCATTTATAGAATAAGACTTTTCCCCCTCTGCTAACATTATTGTCTGAGCAACCTAAATTAGGAAGGAGACACTTGGTATTGTTTCTTTATGGAATATGCTCTGAATAGCTCAACTTCACAAGGGCAAATCCATCAGTCCACTGCTTTATTACCTGTCCCGAGTCGTTCAATGGGACTTTGTCTCAGTAAACGCGTTATCAAATCCTGGGCATCCACCGGCAACGCATCATCCCCATCTGGCCAAATGATGTCATCTAAAAATATATTCCGGTCAATTATTTGCTAAGTCCAAAATAAACAACATTTAAAATCTATTATTTCAATAATGTCCCATCTTACCAATAAAAAATACAAAGTTCTCATATTGAGCATCTGAACTTACCACTGACGACCTGACCAAAGAGTTCCTCTGGTGTATCTCCAAAAAAGGGCACACAGCCCACCAAAAACTCATACAGTATGATTCCCATCGCCCACCAGTCTACAGGCTTGCCATAACCCTGCCGGAGAATAACCTCTGGGGCAATGTATTCAGGTGTGCCACAAACCTGGAAAGTGAACAGCAGAATAATCGTTATACTGACAACCAAGGGTGGGCAAAGTATACAAATCCTGTACTTTAGTAAAAATTGAAATTCCTCCATGGACTTGAGTATTTGAGTAAAGGTTTTCAAGTGTCATTACATGTAAAAAGATCAAGTAAGAAAAGTACAGGGCCTTTTTTTTTTTTAGCCCTCAGCAGCCTTTTTCATAGTAAAAATAAATAAATAAATAAATATAAAAAAAATCTCCCATTACGTTATTAGGTGTGTTTCAAAGGAAAGGCAATCACACAATTGCGCATAATAGTCAGCAGGTGGCAAAATTCTCGCTTCAAATACTACACACCAATGTGGTTAGGTAATGCAACGCTTTAGTAGGAGGATATTTGAGGGCATTTGAGTGGAGTAAAAGTTTTCTCTAATATAACTACTCAAGTCAAGTGCAGATGCAGTACCAGTCAAAAGTTTGGACACAAATTTAGATTTTTTTTTTCTTTCTACATTCTAGAACAATACTGAATTTTCACAAAACTACCAATTAACACATATGGCATCAGGTACTTATATAACAACAAGGAGGACAATCTTTTTTTTTTTTCGCTCCAAAAAGCTTGATAAACATAGCATCAATACAATACTGCAGAAATAAAATGCATCCCCTATTACCTGCTTGTCGATGAACTCCCTGGTGTCTTTCTCAATATGGCCTTCATAGAGATTCGTCGTCATGTTCATCAGGCCGACTTTGGACAGCCCAAAATCCGTCAGCTTAATGTGCCCCATTGAGGTTATCAACAGGCTGCATGGAGGGTTAAAACACAACGGTTTTAAACCATTTAAACAAGTCATTACACCTACATACAATACTATATTATAAATATATTCATATATTTATTAATTCATACTTGTCAGGTTTGAGATCTCTGTGCACTATGCCGTAGCTGTGAAGGTATTCCAGTGCTAGAACCGTCTCCGCAAAGTACAATCTGGTCATGTCGACAGGCAGGGGGCCCATGTTTTTGAGCAGATTTGCACAGTCACCACCTGTTCATCACAAAAAAAAGATTTATAGTTGCGACTGTTTCAAACCAACATGTCTGGAACATTATGCAAATGATCGTGATTGAACTTTACCTTCCACGTACTCCATGACCATGCAGAGGTGTCTACGGGTCTCAAAAGAGCAGAACATGCTGACGACAAAAGGGTTCTCTGCAAACGTCAGGATGTCCCTCTCTACAAACACCTGCTGGATCTGGTTCCTCATTATCAGGTTCTGCCGGTTGATCTTTTTCATTGCAAACCGTTGCCGGGTTTCTTTGTGCCTCACCAGGTACACGGCTCTGAAAGAAGATTACAGTGCGGTGACTGAAGTTAAATGTGTGATATTCTGTGTCGAGGCAGCATCTACTATGATAGTATAGCACGGGAGGCACAATTTAAGTATTCATTATTATAAGGATGTAATTGCTCTCATTTCTCCAATGATGGAGGGGAGGGAAAAGGGGAGGGGCACATCTGCAATCTGACACGAGCATCACATAAGCAAAAGAGTAAAATGTTCTCATTCTTTTGATGGGCTGATGGACTGCTGTTTTTTTTCTTGACATGTAATTGGACTTCTTTCGTATCCTTGATGATGGAGCATGATGTCGACTGACGTATCTGAATTGACATGTACAGTACATATACAGTAAGTCCTTACTTTACTAACGAGTTATGTTCCAGGAGAACGTTTGAAAGTCGGATTTGCTCATAACTAGGAAAGATGTCGGGGGAGGACAATGCTACATGGTGTTTACTGCAAGCTTCAACGGATGCCATTTTGTCTCAGAGCTATAATGGACTGTGAACTCTGTCTCGCTGAGTAGCTTCCGAAATTCCATTTTCTATGATTGTGATCCCAGACTGATTCATTGTAACCGGCGAGGCAGACTCATTTCTCCCGCACCCCCACACGCATACACTTACAATATACCGGACTTTGGACATCTTATGCTTTCACTTACACACTGAATATTCTATATATATATAAAATTGTAAACATTAGTATCTGGTGCACTGCAGTGTCTATTTTTGTACAATATACGTGGCGCCACTTCCACGATTTGTTCGCATCTTCGAATGTTTGTAGATCCGAGGTCCGTTAGTATCTGCAGAATTCCGTAACTTCAGGTCAGGGACTACCTTTATAGACAAATTTATCACAAATCCTGACGCAAAGCTCCTGTCTGTAAATATGGGAATAACCGATCACAAACCGATGCAATATTAGCGCGTTTCCTAGATGCCGATTCAATTAATATTGCTATTCTGTCAGTATCACGATTTTATAAATTCACGATATAATACATTTTTCTGAATTTTGTTACAATTTTAAAAGCTTGAACCTGTAAAAAAAAAAAAAAAAAAAAAACCCTGTTGAGACAGCTCGAAACTTTTATACTTAAATTTATTCAACAGCTTCGCAATCGAACTAAGTAACATAAGTAATTAAATGTAGCCAGTTCCGTATTAGTTGGCTTATTCCTTAACATTCATTCTCTCACTTAAAAAAAACCAAGGGTAGCATTTAAACAATAAAAAAATTTAAACAAGTGTTTAACATCTAACTCAAAGTTTAATTACACACAAAGCTGTATTTTTACTGAGCAAACCTCATCACCATCACCTGCTGTAGCAAATAATTCACTCCTACCACACAGGATGTGTCTTTTGCACCAGTTAGAAGCTCTGGCACAGAATTCTTTATGTCCAAGGTTGTTCGGTCATGGCTGATCAAGCTGACAAAATTCTGATGATCGACCATTGGAACTATAATTATAACTGTAATAAATAATTTAAAAATCGATTTTGGAGTCAATGTGGCGTTACTTAAATCGGCAAACAAAATAATTGAGACTCACAACTGAATTGATCCTTCCCTATCTCCACTTGTCCGTCACTTGTTTTAAACAAACTTCTGGTTACAATAATTTTTATTTAAGTTTAATTGCTATGCACTGAATCTCTTATCTATACCTAATATGACTTAAGTTTGCGATAGTGATGATAAGGCTACATTCTGTAGATTTTTTTAAATGGAAAAATGTGACAAAAAAACTTTCCCCCAAACCATACAAATATTAAGCAAAACCTCTAATTACATATTTGAAAGCAGGTTTGTTTAAGTGCTAAATTAAGCATGATGAACATTAATGCTAGTGCTTTAATCTGCTTACCCATAGGCTCCGTTACTGATCAGCTTTATGGTTTCAAAGTCACTCTCCAGTGGTTTCCTTCGAGGCGGAGTGAGCACAGACTTGTGCAACTGAAATTTAAAACCGCAACATTTTTTTTTTTTTTTTTAATGGTTCAACAGCCCATAAAACAGGTAGACCAGATTATATTTAACATGTGCAATGAAACTCAATTCTCACTGGATTAACTTACATCATGCTCCTCTGTGTCCACGTTAAGGGAGGGCCCAGTATCATAGTTTTCTTCTAGCTGACTCACTTCTACCAAAGGGGAAAAACATAATTAGGAACAGCACACGTTATCAGTATATTTAATTTTTGGATATTACATGTTAGATCTAATACCATCTAAGGGATCTCGATTGAGGCCCAGCTGACTGATGATGTAACGTGGAATGTCGGTTTTGATGCCTTGGCCGACTTTAGCGTGACCCTCTGCTGCCTCTAGCAAGTGATAGAACCCTTCAGGGTCGAACTCCTGTCAATACCAGACATGATGATGAGCATAACAGGAAATCGTTTCCGTTCTCTAAGCTTCATTGAGATTTTGTGCATTTACCAGACATTCCAGCAGCCGTGCAGGGCGCGATATGATGATGAGAATCTTCTTTACCAACTGGGTGATGACTGTAACCTCCTCGCTCTCGGAACGCTCCAGCGCCTAAGAGCACAAAAATGATTTGTTTATACACACATACACAACACTGGGCAAAACATTCAACACAAAACAAGCGACATAGTATAAGAGGTATAACTTAACGTGTGTGATTTTGCATGCTTTAGAATTTTTTAAACCCCTTTCTGTTTGTTCTGGAAGTTAATTATAACACAAAAAGTTAGTCATGAAGGTTTAGATGATGACGTGACCACGAATAATTTACAACAAGATGATAAGTATGAGTCAACAGCTAGAAAGTTGTAACAGAACACAGACGTCGGTAACAGGCGGCACACATAACCTCCTTTACACAAAGTATTCCATCAAAACAACAAGCAATTCCCTCCAAACACATTTCAGCCGGTGATTCATATTTCTTCTTTCATCTTTCCTACATGGACGGGAAGCTATAGATTTTGTACAGCGTCACATTTTCGCTCATTAATGATGTCAGATCCTGCAATTATTGCTGTTCAATAAACAATCTGCTCCGGTCTATACGGAAATACATACAGTGAAGTCACAGGCTTAATAATGATGATCTTTAATTTATATATAAGCTATTTTCTTACTCCCACACTTGCAATGCTATTTCAGATAACTCAAATGAGCTGAATCAACATAATGTGCCATAGCATAAAGAAATTTTTTTTATAAATAAATAAAAACTCTTTAGTGTAACCCTGAGTGTAATGACCCAAATCGACTCCGCACTGGCATTCATTACACTTTGCAAGATGTATCATATTACTTTAAAGAATGCAACACAAACGGACAGGCAGAAGGCGGTACAAATAAATGACTTATTAGAAGAAGGAGAATTTTTTTTATATAAATACAGAGCTTATATACTTGAGGCAGAGACTGCAGGATGTGGGAAACACTTTAATAAGCTTAGCTCTGTGCAGAATGTCCACAGCAGCCCTGCAATCTGACAGCGAGCGATGAGTCCTGCCTGGGGCTGTCTACACACTACACAGAAGGTGGGGGTTGCCATGGAAACTAAGGCTCTCTAAGAGCATGGAAGATTCTCTAGCCTTGAGAGGGGGGGATCTGCATTTTTAACCCTAAGTCACGAAGTTAGGATGACACACACACATACACAAAGAGGGAAATTCCCTGCCGGATATCAGTGATCCCTGGACCTTTCAAACGAATGACGTCGCTGTGTAAGATGATGATTGTTGGTGTCATTTAAGAAGTGGCTTTTTAAAAAAATTTTTTTACTGAACCCTGTTGTTCTCTTTAAGAGACAATAAGAAATAGGAAGTGGTGCAGGGCAGAAAGAGTAAAAGGAGATGGAGATGAGATAAGACGCCACATGCACTTTTGTCACGCTGGTGACAGGCACATGGTGGTTCAGCGTGATGTTCGCTCTCTCTAAGACAGAACAGGGTTTGTTCTGCAAGCTTGTGCCTGGTACGGAGAGAAACCGCTCAACAGCAAGCCTCAGAGATCACCATCAAATCAGCTAGCAGCTTGTGCTACAGATGAGCAATGAACAGTTTGCTGTTGTAGTCAAAGACCCGATTAAACAAGCAGTACGGAAAACCCATCTTTTTTATTTATTATTTTCATAAGAAAAAAAAAAACGCTTTTCATTTCAGTGTTTATCTGTAACTCATCAAATATCTTTAAGTACTTTTTAACACAAATATTTAAGTGTTAAATTTTCACATGGGTCATGAACTGTCACTCTGACAACATGTGCTGTAAGGATGGAGAACTGAAAACTGGTTTAAGAATCATGACGCCATCAGCTATTACCCATTGTGTGCACAAAACCGCAAAAAGAAAATAAAAGCAAAAATATTTTTCAGTGAATTCTTCAGCCAACTGTGCTATAATTATTAATATTTATTAAATAAAATCAAAATCTCAGTGTTCAGCAGTCAGTGTTATCGAAGGTGTCAGTTTACACTTAGTGGCGCATGACTACCTATAAGGAAAATACAACAGGCATGCATATGTAGCTGTACTGGCATTTAAAATTTTTTATTTTTTTTTTACTATATTTCTTCAGTGTTTCAGTGAACAACTACCTGATATATCACATCACGGTACCTTGGCGCTGATTCGATTTGTATTGCGATTCGATATGTTGTACATATCCCGATTCAATATTAATATTTCGCATAAACAAACTGTGCTGCCTGCCAATGTGTGATTAGTTTAGCGCATGCCACCTGCAGGAACATAGACGAACTGCACCATTTTCCTAGCTCAAATTTAAAGAAACCTAAAAATAAAATTTTAATTCAGTGTGGCGATGAATGAACTGGCACACCAAAGAATTGCGATACATGACTAAATAGATTTTTCCCCTCATCTATGGTTAGAACTTTAGGGGTGGTGGTAAGGGTAACGGTAAAGGTTCTGGTTTACTGATCAGGTGGTCGGCGGTTCAAGTCCCAGCGTCGGCAAACATCCACTGTTGAAGGAACTTAACCCTATTTGCTCCAGGGGGCGCTGTACCCTGTCTGACTCTTCGCTCTGATACCAGCTTCCTAACTAGGAATTATAAATTTAAAAAATAAATAAATAAATAAATAAATAAAGATAATAATGTCACTATGTTGTAAGGTACATGTGACAAAGAACTGACCCTTAATGTTCATATTAAACATAACATTTCTTTCTTTTTTTAAATTTTTTTTATATATATACATTCTTGATAGAATTCAACGACTATCCTTCATCAAAACACCCCATATTTAAGTCTGTATTTAAGAAGACGAACATGCAGTTGGTTTCATGTCGCACCTCGTGTAGCAGCTTGTCAAGATTCTCCTGCAGCTCTAAGAAGTAGAGGGAGGTGATCAGGCCTTTCTGTGACTTGTCCAGACAGTCCCTGGCGAGCTCCACCAGCTGGTGCTGGATGAAACCCAGGACTCCATCTCCCAGAGGTAAAGTGCTGTCGGCAGAACAGTGTGTGATGATGTCCAGCAAGCGCTCCTCCATCTGCGCCGTCGCCTGGACACAAGAGCTCAGCGTTAGCCTACCTGACGCATACTGATAATCAGTGTGAAGTGGAAAAAACAACAACAAGTGCTTATATAAAGAGTAAGTTTGGATTATGAATATATATATATACATGTCCAAGGGAGGCATTTCGTCTCATAAAGGAAAACTTAACATGTTACATAATCCGTAACACTGCCGTATACCTTAGGAAACCTCTCCTTGTAAACATGATTCATCATCACAGTTTCGCTGTCAAAGGAGCCACTGGTTCGTCCAGGACTGGAACAGGAAGAAAAAAAAAAAAAAAGAAAAGAAAATGAAATGAAAGAATTTCCAGATCGATAATTGAGTTAATTAGTTTTGCACTACGGTTACTGACGAATAATAGTTAAACGAAAAACATTACAATTTCATTTCTTAATGACCTGAGTGCAGTGTTTGCTACCATTACCCATGTGTAGGCTGTGTTGGGGAGGTGTACATTACGAGCAGTAAGCTTGTGTGTAGGAGAGAAGCTGATCTACTGAATCCTTAAGCATATAAGCTAGGCTAGGAAAGCCAAGAGTGCAACAGTAACACAACAAAAATAAGCAACACCGCGCTCTTATTTGCTCATGCAGATTAACGTGTGTGGTTTAATGTCTCTTATTGAAAACACAACAAACCGATCCAGATTAAAGTCATATATGAGGAGGAGACCCGCCGGCTGGTGGGATTACCTAAGACTACGGGAGCGGGGGCGTATAAAAGAAGAGCTTCGCCCATCCTCGTCGGTCATGCTCTCCGAGCTGCGGAAGTGTCGGAACAGGAAGTGGAGCTCGTCTTGCGTGGGCTGGTATGGAAGCTGGTGCAAGCGTTCTTGGGAAGAGGAGGACGACTGTAACAGAATGCAGCAAGACAAGAGTGTTTGTTTCGTTTTAGAAGAAAACACTACCCGTAGCAGTTTCAGTGTTGATAGGGGTGCAGGAAGAGCACAACTCGCATACACACTGTCACCACAAACAAATGCATTTACCACCGAGTTCCTACTCATATCGCATTGTACTGAATAAAAAATTAAGGAAATTTATTCTTTACTTGGCTGCTTGCAGCAACACAAATGTTTGTATCTGTATTGCTTTTAAAAGCATTCGAAAGACGAACAACCAGAAACACTTGAGGACACTTACAGAGACGGTGGAGCTTGGTGGATTGGTCCCATAGCCAGAGGATGGAAGAGATGCCAGTGACCATCTTCTACCTTCCGCCCTGAAAGAACAACAACAAAAAAATAGTGTTAATGGCAGGGTTATTATCATAAATCAGCCCATTTTTACAATTATATTTCTCTCTTATGTGTCATTTACCAATCACAGACAGAGCGGCAGGCAAAAATCATGCAAACTTGCGCTTGTGATTTCAATAACAGGAAGTCTGCACAATATGAAGGACATTCACTCCAATTAAAACTTTAGTCTGTGCCTAAGTAGCTGAAGAACTAAAAATCATGGTTTTAAGCGAGTCAAGGAAATGACGAGCATGGAGATTGTTCATTTAGAACTCTCAAGTAAAGCAAGGGAGGTGAATGTTTGAGAAAAGTGAGATCTGCTACCTGTCAGTTCGAGCCAGGTGGCTAAAAGGACATAGAAAGAGGTGAAGAAAGAGAACCGTCAGCATTACACATCACGCACAGAACAGATGCACAGATTACTGTTTGCTGTAATGGGGGGGAAAAAAAAACACATGGTTTTTCTACAAGCTCCATAAATAAAACATTAGAGCGATTACTCACCTGCGGGCAAAAGGAAAGTTGAGGGAGGCGATGGCTGACACATTTCTCGGGCTGTCTAAAGGACTGCTGGCAGCTGGAGAGAGACGATTCCCACATAAAGAAAACACATAAGTATTTCTTAAAGACATGCTTTTGCACAGCAACCATAAATACTAAGCCACACTCACACGGCAATCTAAGTGGGACTTTCACTGAAAAACCAATTGACATTCACTGAAGACTTCGATCACAGTACGGTGATGAGACTCTTAGCTAAAATTAAATATTTAAATGAATGACGATCCTAACTGACTGTAGCTCGGAGCCCACAGCGGTCGCTTCTGTCAACAGTCAACAAGTGGAACGCCTGGTCCTTAAAAATCAACAGGTAACTTGTTGACAACATGCCGAAGAGACACATCTGTCTATGGGAACTGTACACACAATCATTCACCAAGACCACATTACAGGAACTGGGCTGGGAGTCATTGAACCGTTCTTTGTACAGTCCTGACTGGGCTGCAAGCCACTGCAACATATTTGGGCCTGTACAGGAGTTCCTGGCAGGCCAGCGTTTCAGAGGTGAAGTAGGCAGTCCAACCCTGGCTCTGGAATACTGAAAAAACTTTCTACCTTGACTGCATCCAAGCATTAGTGGAAAAACACCGGGATAAGTGCATTAGTGTAGCAGGGGATTATATAGAGAAATAAGGGGAGTTTTTACTGTCGTAACTGTGTCCTATTATTAAAAAGCCCCAGTTTGACTCGAACACCTCTCGTATACTTGACCCATTAAACAAATAAATACATAAAGATTTTATTAATGATGAGAAATCATTAATAAGCCCCTTTTTTTCCGTCTGATATGACATGAACAAAGCATGAAGCTGTGAATAGGAAAATACAGCAAAGAACAGAACTGGAAAAACACTCATCTTAGCTATTTTAATTAAACTAGGAGCTTGCTTACTAGCTTACATCATCCAAATGTCCACAAACTGTGCTGCGCGAATAGTCACTGTGTGTAAGCATACTTTGCAGATGCACTCTGGTAGAGGAGCTTGTGTTCGTACTGCTGCTTTTCACACAATGCAAAGCACATGACGATGACCAATCACGTACTGTACTTACAGAGGACATGCAATGTTGCTTATAAAATACTAATGAGTATTTTCAACATTTGATCCCAAACAAGCGCAATCCCAAAATTATTAAATGTAGTAAATGAGTAAAGAGGGGGGGGAGAAAAAATTCATAGCAGTTCCTAATTCCTTTAACAACAGTCGTGGAGAACCAGCGTCCAACAGTTCAACACTTTTTTTTTTTCATTTTCAATTTTGAAGATTCAACTTCTCCGTTAATCACCATTAACGAATGGTGTTGAATTAAAAACTGTGCTAGACCATGAGCCTTTAGGACTGGAGTTAAAGATCCATGTCCTAAGATATTCAAAGATGGATTATGGTGCCTTTGTAGGTGGCTCATGCCTCTTCATAACTTCTCGCAGTGAATTAAAATAAATAAATAAACAAATAAATAAAATGCTGAGTTCGTTGTCTTCCTAATGTGAACCGCTGTGAAATGTGGCTAATGGAGTGATCATACTGTAAAAACCTTTTACTGTAATCACACACATGGGGTAGAGGAAATCTAATATGTAGCTTAGTTTGCATAAGTTCAGCAAAATCCATCGCACTATTTCTTAGATAATGCATAGGCAATTTATAATTTATTTAAGGCATGAGATGAGATATGACGGAGACAAGCGACTAAGAACTGTCAAAGAATTTCAATCTGGGACTAGTCGACATGCTCTAGCAAAAAGTTTGGTAATCCCTTGAACGAGGACTGATTCATTGAACTGCTGTGTTGTTTGATTAAAGTATTCTGGGTTAATTATATCACAAAAATTCAGCATGGTTCAAGATTTCATTCAGCCACCTTTAACTTTGATTAGAGCACACAATGTGTTCATGAGTGAAAATGATTCCTCATGCTCCCAGAATCACACCAACACACTAACAATCTGAACTTGGAATATGCCCGCAATGTTTCGGCTTTAATAGTTGATCATATGTACAGCACATACTGCATCAGTAAACTATGAGGGCAAAAACAATAAAATAAAACTAATCATACTTTATTTATAATCAAGGCAAAATCAATGATAAGTTGTAAAGTTAGAAAAGATACTAACTTTACAAAAGAAAAGATGTTAGATTTTGGCACAATCTTTCTATCTGCAAATCATTAATGTAAAAACACAGCATCTGTGAGTCATTCTGTACGTCTAAATTCATGACCGAATCACAAGACGGAACCAAAACATTTTGTCATTCCTGCTTCTGATATAACCTAAAGCATTTTTTAACAGAGACAGCATTCTTACTTCCTGCAACAACACTGTAATTATAATTAAACATTAACAATAGTTCTTACTCATGCCTATGCATCTTTGTTTTTGTTCGGAATATGTACCGCTGTGACTCACTGAGGCGGCTGCTCTTGAAAAAACACACTCTGGTAAGAGACGTCGTACGTGCGTTGTACATATTAATGTCTTAATTGCGAGTGCCAAGATTTAGATCTAATTCAAGGGTGTGTCCCGCACCTGCCACTCAACAAACACTGGTTGCTCTGTGATACACTGATCGAGCCTGGGAACAACTATAGGTTTAGCACAGTCACACCAGAGGAGATTAAGAGTGGAAAATGAACTGAAATGAACTGAGGAAACTTACCTACAACTTTTGTTAGTCATTAGCTGGCAGTCATGGGTTTTCTAGCTCAACAACTTCTCATCCATAATAGCAAAGATAAATCAGCTGAATATCTTCCGTCACTCATATCAGGACAAAAGGATACGTACATTTCCAGCTTCCCAACTAATCATAAAATAAATAAATCCCGTTCATTACGGGAAAAAAAAAGATAAAACTCAGACAGGCTGAAAACCTTTTTCCTCTCACAGCGCAGTCTCAGACTCCTTCACTCTCTCGCCCCCATTTGCATTGTTTACACCCTGACACAGGCTTAACTCCTGACCTACTGCTCCCATCACTGGACTTCTTTGTAATTTTGATTCCCTGACTTTTATCAGATCAAATGATTTTTTTTCTCTTTCATTTATTAATTTTTAAAATAAATAAATAAATAAATAAACAAACATGCCCTGAAGCTTTAGGTAAAAAGAAAAAAAAATCTTATTTATTTAAAGAACTATAATAATAATAAACTTTCAAATTGGCCATTGTGCATTACCAGATATGCAGACACTGTACAGCAATCTTAGGTGGGACAACCAGATAATGTCCCTTGTTTTCTTTTAGATGGCCAGATAACAAGAACTGATTACATGAACAAAATAATCTGATGTAGCAGTAACATCTTGTTTATGTGCACTGATGTAGAAAAGCTCCGGGTCTGGAAAGGGAAACAAATTTCTTCCACTCAATAACCAGATTTTTTTTGTAACAATGCTGCAAGTCCTGTAGAGACTGATCTGTACCAAAATGAAGGATTAACACACACCACACAATGCTGTTTTACACAAACAAATAAAATGTAATCTAAGATGATACGTTACACAGAACCAGAATTGATTAAAAAGTTACTCAAAATGAACATTGAAAACTTAAACCGACGAATTATTATTATTTATTTTGTGTTGCATGCCCCACTGTACATGTTTATGCCCTGTCCCCTTAAAAACATATGCGTGTAGTGACACAACTCCGCCCCGTCCAGTTTGCGACAAGGAATAAACATGGAGGAGAACTCTTTAATTAGAAACAAATATCTAAGCTTTAATAGTTGATTATATGTACAGAATATACCGCATTAGTAAACTAGGATGGCAAAAAAAAAAAATCAAACTAATCGTGCCTGATTTATAATCCAGGCAACATGATTGAGCTCATATTTCCCAGCACTAATGTCTTAATGCCAAAGTCAACCCATCTCCAGACACACTCTTAAAAGTATGTTTGCAATGTTAACGAGAAACCGGACCGTGTAAAGTCATCTGACCTGAAAATTACCCTGTGTACTTTTCTATTATCACAATGATATAATGTGTGCTGTCAGGAAAGGCAATTAACTTTACTGGCAAATTGTTTATTAGGAATAGTGCTCATGCGATCACAGTGACACTAGTTGCCAGCTCATCACACACTTAAGCCATTGTTTACTTTATTTCCATTTTACTAACTATCTGAGACTGCTGAGTCAGATCATCTCCCGTCCGCTTCCATTGATACCGCCTTCCCACACTTCCAGCAACCTAAGTTTGTGAAAACACTGTTGTCGAAATTACGAAAACAAAATTACAGAGCAGACTGGATATAAGGAATATACTTCAGCTGTCATTGTCTCCCATCACTCCTAGGTGGGACCCCCTTGTCGTAGGGGAATTACGCTCAGGGCGGTATGGTATAATGTATTTGTTATGCATGTTATTATGATCTGTTTCAGTGTGCGATGGATGGCCCATAGGAAATTGTCTTACATAAAACTAGTCTGTGGTGAAAAAAACGTGGTGGTTGGAGACCACTGGCTTAAACAGTGCAGGATTTCATAACATCAAAGTCATTTGTTTACATAACACTCCATTACAGACACAGGTCAGGACTACTACTTATCTGGTTTGGCAAAGCCCATTAACGTAAAAGAGGATCTCAACGCCTGCTTGTGCTGAACAAAGCCTGTTAGAGTAAACCGAGCTTTAGGACGACTCTCACCTGTGTGGACTGACAGGGGTGAGAGAGGGCGCGTCGGTGAAGGCGTCCCAACCCCAAGGTTCTTCCTGCTGCTGCGGCAACTGTGACAAAAAACACACGAAGGGGAGGGGGGTGGAGAAGAAGAAGAAGAAAGGCTCATTATCAGTACATGGGAAACAATTCAAAGCTTTACACTATTAGCAGAAGTGGAGAAGAAAAAAAAACATTATTGAGAACTTTTGAGGAAATGTTTCTCGAAGGTGGATCCGTAAAAAAAAGAAAAGAAATTAAATGCACAAACTCAAGTTTGCACTTTCATTCTGTTTTCAAGATCATTCACTCAGACTTGCATTCAGTGCACGTGTTTCTCTCTCCCAAAGGAAAAAAAAAAAACTACAGAGTATCCAATCACAGCATGCATCACTAAATTAATCGGAGGATTCATCATGAAGTCTGTGAGCAAAATGCATCCACACTAAACACACTGAAAACAATGTCACATGCACAGAGGGGAGAGTTTGGGATGAACTTCAGCCCCCTTACTTACCTTTTGGATCTTTTAAGCATCACCCCACTGACGAAATGAGCCTTGCTGCTCGTCCCTGCACTCCAGCAACTTGGATCTGACATGGTCTTTACTGTACTGGTTTATTTGTTTGTTTATTTATTCAGCTAGCTAGCTCGTTGTTCGTGTGCATTTGCGACGCTAAACTCTCCAGCCAAAATTCTGCACCAGAAGTCTTCTTGCTTTTGGCTCAGACGAGGCACACATCACGTTAACTGTCAAGAGAAGTAGGAGGAATTCGTCCATGTGCTTTGTTTTTAGTTAGCTCACGAGCTAGGTCGTTAGTAAGTTGGTTGGCTAGCTTAGCTTAGCTAGCTAGGTTGGTACTTTGGTAACTGATACGCCGAACTTTCCACTTTTCCCATTTGGACCGAGTCGTGCTCCATCCTGGTAACAAGTCAAGCATTCACCCGTATTTTTTTAACCTTTCTTGTTTTGTTGTTTTTAAACTTCTTTCCGTGTTCCTCACATACTTCATGCCATGCCTGAAGTCTCTGAGACTTCCCTGCAGCTTTGTGCTGTGTCTCTCTGCGCCTCTGCGCCCTGTTGTGGTGATTACCCGGGGATGACGTTGGAACGTACCATTTCTGCTCCAGCAGGGGCGAGCTCCAATACAACCCCCACATATAACAGTATTTTTCCTAAATATTTCCTATTTTTATTGATATTTTTCTTTGATGTTTGTTATTATTATTATAATATCATTCATGTACTTTTATTTTTCCTTTAAATAAAAGTTTTCTCCCCCTTGCTCACGACATGGTTCCGTCCACTGCCAGCAGCGACCTGAAGCGCACTGACGTCACTTCCTCACGTGCTGCCTCAGCTAGTCAAAATAGAGTCCTTTTTCAGTATAACGCAAGCACCAGTTTAGTAATGACGTTCAGCAGGAAATGTTAAACTGATTACAGCATTACACACACACACACACACACACAGGGCGAATGTTTATGTCATGAGTTGTAACACACATACTACAGCCAGCATTAAAGGTGGGGAAATCCTACCTTAATAAAAATTCACGTTATATTTTTTACTGAAATATTTGTGATAGGTTTAGTGATGGTGGTGTCTGGTGGAGTGTTTTGTTGTGTTGTTTTTGTTATTCCTTTGGGAAGTACCTGGTTGTGTGGTGATGCGATGTCACGCAGTGTAGTGATATAGGGATATCACATTTTATTTACTTTATAGTGACATGACATCATATGTCATCTTTAAAGGACAGGGAAGTTGAGGAGATGGAGATCTATATGTGTCTGTGATGCAAGCTACAGAATTCCAACTGGATGTTGAGTGGTACTGAAAGGGAAACATGTCGAGAGGAAAGAGTGTGTGGAAGTGCCGGATAAAGCAGGCAAAGTGTTTAAGACACAGAACAAGTCAAGACAAGATCAGGAGAGGACGCATTAGATGTTTTTTTTTCTTTTTCAAGGAAGGCTAGTCTGGAAAATCAGCCTTAAGAGGCTGGGAAGATGAGGAAGAATGAGACATACAGTTGGCGCTAATGTAACCAACCCACTGGATTCCAACTACCTTTGAACCACAACAAAAAAGAAGAAAACAGCATATGTTAAACTTGGGGGTGAGGGGACCTTCCAGATTTTCTGATTAATAAGTCTAAGCTGAGGTGTTTTCTTTGAAATTCAAAGTTATGAGCTTTAATTAAAGGCTAACCTGCTATCTGTAATTCCCCGCCCTTAAGCAAATAAGCCACCAAAAACAGCCCTCAACATGAAATTTCAATAGGTCAAATGGACATGGTCTTCTCAACCACCGGTTCTTACCCTGCTTACGCAACGATGTCACATCAACCTAGCCACACATGCTGTGAACAGCGTGAAGAACCAGTTCTTTACATTTAGTTTACAAGATTATAAGCTTTAAATACATATATATGAGGTGGTGTCAAAAACCTTCTAGACTAGTTTTGTAACACCAACAGATGGCAGCACAAGGCTGCACGCACAGTCTCAGAGACCACCGACCTTCATACAGTATCAGTAAGTCAGTATGCCAAAAGACATCGTCCTGTGTGCAGCAACAAGATAGAACAAAGAACGAATGTAAAATTCTGCGTGATACTGGGCAAATCTGCAACAAAGTCCTTTGACATGATTCAGCAAGTTTACGGAGATGCTGCTATGAGTCGTTCAAGGTTTTTAAAGTGACACACACGCTTCAAGAGCAGAAGCACATCACTCCAAGACAACGAGAGATCCTAAAGACCTTGAAAGAGCCTTCAATGAGACCTTCCACAGCATTGCTGCCATTGTTGGTGTGTCATACGGAACATGCGTCTTGTTGTTGTCCCCAGAAGCAAAAGGAATGTTGCATCAAAGTCTGCCATGAACTCCATCAGCCTGCTGAGGATGACCCGTCCTTCATGTCGAAGATCATTACTGGTGACGATCCTCATTACTTTGATGTATGGTACGATCCTGAGAGAAAGCAACAGTCGAAGAGCCCGTCATCCCCAAGCCCGTAGAAGGCGAGGCAGGTCCACAGCTCAACCAAGTGCATGCTCATCATCCTTTTCCACATTTGTGGCATTGTGCATTGAGAATTTATCCCTAGAGGTTAGACCGTGAATAGTGAATTCTACTGCCAGGTTTTAAGACATCTGAGAGAGAACATAGGGCGAAAGTGGATCTGTGATCTTTTTGATACCCCCTCAAATACAGTCACCATACTTGGTTAAATCTATAAATCTGACCATATTACTTTTTCCTTTTGAGAAGGTAATCATTATTATTATGGTTGTCACTAACATCAGCCATCTAACTTGTTGCTGTTGTCTACTCTTGTTGATTTGCTTCAATTTCAGTCCAAAATACTGCATGAATGTTCAACATAGAAGACAAGATGTAGTAACCATTCAGGCCTGTTTTCTAAAAGTCCTGCTAAAGTAGCTTTTTATGAGCGTTAACACTGTTGCTCTAACAGAGAAAAGTAGACACGCTTTTATGTTTTTTTTTTACCTCTAGCAAATTGCTGCTTGCAAGGCACCATAAATGCAGCCTAATTCCTACTGGTGCCACATATTGGGATTGTCGAACAAAGTCATGGGAAATGTAGGACATTAGACTTACTGTACATGATGGATTTCAATGAAAGAAAGAAAAAATCTATTTAGAATTTATTATAAATCAAATGTTGAAAACCATTAAAAATTACAAGTTATTTGTAAAGATTGATATTGACATCATAATATAATTATAATGACACTAAAGACCCAGTACAAGCTTATGTAATAATTACTGTATATAAAATATGTAAGTGTATATGAGGGTGAGTAAAAAATAATCGCCACTCCGGTTATATTAAAACCTTTGTTGGCCTTCCAGTCTTATCAGCAATTCCATTCAAGGCTAGTGTCTCTGCAGTCACTGCTGTGCAGGTGTGAACGGGTTACATCAGATCATTTTCCATTCAAAAATGGATGCCTCACTTGTGATTTGCATTAAAGAAGAGCAGCATGCAGTGATGCAATTTTTTTTTTTTTTTTTTGGTGTGAGGGTGTATCTGGCGGCATGGTGGCTTAATGGTTAGCACAGTCACCCTGCACTTCCAGGTCCTGGGTTCGATTCCCAACTCCACTGTCCGCTCCGTGCTTGGTGGGTTTTATCTAGATATTCCGGTTTCCTCCCACAGTCCAAAAACTTGCACATTAGGCTAATTGGTGAATTTATTTCCCACAAAATGGAAATAAATACAATGGTCACTATTGGCCTCCATTGGACTACGGAGATTCCTAGATGGATGGATGGATGGATGGTGCACCTGCTGCCATTTTTAATCAATGACCCTGTGCGCAGTATGGAGAAAGTGTCTGAATATCTACAAATTTGGAATGATACTCTAAGGAAGATGAAAGTTTCTTAAACAGAATGATTACTGGGGGCCGAGAGTAAAGGAGATTATGGAATGGAAACATCCGCGATCACTGACCAAGAAAAAGTTAAAAGGACAACCATCTGCTGAAAAAGTTATTCTTACAGTTTACTGGGACTCTCGTGGGCCAGTTTTGGAACATTATCAGGAATAACGTTCAACAATAAACAGTTCTTGTTACAGTGAGATGCCTATTGAAGAGCTGAAGCCTAAAATTTAGATTAAACGCAGACGACTACTTTCCAAGGGTGTTGCGATCTTCCATGACATTTCACATCCGCACACATCTGCCCACCCAGTTGAACCTTTGTTTCGAGGTGTTAAATCATCCTCCCTATAGTCCTGATCTTTCCCCGCTGGACTCTCATCTGTTTGGTCCCCTGGAAACGAGGATGAAAATTCACTTGTGATGAAGAAGTGAGGACAGCAGTGCGTTCGTGGCTCGCAGCTCATCCTAAAACATTTTTAATGAGGGAATACGAAAGCTTGTTGACAGATGGACAAAGTGTATTGAAGAGCAAGGAGATCATTTCGACAAATGATTCATTGGGCTTTTAAATGAAGTGTGACCCCCCCCCCTCTTTTTTGACCTTTGAATCTCCTATTTAGCTTTGATATCTACTGTATAAAAATGTCGGTCAAAAAGAACAACCTTGCTTTAATATTAATTCTGATTGTAATTGATGTGGAAATCTTTCAGCATGTAAGGCGACTGGCTTACCTCCACGGATGAAGGGTTTGTAAAGGGCTGCATGGGCTGCATGGGCTGCAGGGGCTCGGGGTGATTGAGGTCTGGTTGGGTGACAAACTGAAAGTCAAGACACGTTTACATGTGTTAGTGCTCTGACTACGGGTATCTGTGCGGCCTTTAGTTTCCTTCATGATTTTTTTTTTTTTGTAGCTTCAGTTTAATGATTTCTAAGTAACATTTTTTTCTTATCATACTGCCTAAACATTTTAAATTTTTAATAAAGATTTGTCTTAGCTTATATCCTAGCTTAACATGAGACTTTAGCGTAAGTAAGTTATTGATTGATCCATTGATTGCACACATTATTTTCATTACATGATCTCTGCAACTTGGTTTAAAACACTTTTTTGATTTTTGAAAGATATTTTGCATGCTACTGGCCATGTCACGTCACCCTGAAATGATAGACATAAGATCTGATTATAATGTAGCTCTCTCTCACACACACACACACACACACACACACACACACACACACACACACACACACACACACACACATTCATTCTGCTTATCCTTTAGCGTCGTGGGCGGCCTGGAGACCATTCCAGGGGACTCGGGGCACGAGGCGGGGGGGGGGGGGGGGGGGTACACCCTGGATGGGGTGCCAATCCCTCTCAAAGCACACAAGTACACACACCAAACTCACACACTAAATCACATGCTACAAAGAATTTGGAAATGCCATTTAGTCTTCTCTGCATGTCTTTAGACTGTGAAAGGAAACCTTAGTACGCGGAGGAAACCAACTCAGCATGCAAACAACACTCACACTGACTTCAGATGGTGTGAGACCAAAGTGCTAACCACTATAATGTCACCTACTGTATAGTGCCGCCTGTAATGTATTGGAAACTCATTTGCAGTGGACACAGACTTGAGATAAAAGCTATTTCAATTGTTATGCACAATACAAATATCACACATTTTTATAAAACAATAAACAGAATTGTTATTGCAGGGATGTACAGTAATAATGTTAGCCGTATATGTATTCTGTATTGCTTCCGAACTGGCATTACAAAATACTATGTATTGCACAATGAGCACTGTGTTTGTCCCAAAAATAAAAAAGCCTGGTCTGATGTGATATTCCAGTAACTTACCCAGTAAGATTCTTAAAGCTGAAAGCATACGCCTGCTGTCAATTGCATCCCATTAATACATATAACTGCCACAATGCTAAAATTCGCAGTGCAAAGTGTTGATGATGGAACAAGAGGTACCGTAGGTGTCAGACAGGAGGAAGAACTCATGGCGCATATGGCATGGATGGCATCACTAAATATTTAATCTGACATCCAAACAAATACTGTAGACCGGTCTAAATATGGGTAGTACGGGGTGAAGAGTGTGGCTCCTTCTTCTGTGGCACCAAAAATAAGGATTTTCAGAAATAAAAAAAGGGATGGTAAAGTGTAGGAGGAAGGCTCCCTCCCAATAAGGCACATAAGTTACACTAGTTGACCTTTTTGCTCGACTGCAGTTCTGTGTAAATTTTTGTCTTGGTAAGTATATAAGCAAATTTAGATACTGACAAAATTATTATATTATATTATATTATATTATATTATATTATATTATATTATATTATATTATATTATAATGTTCATTAAATAAAGTTTAAATTTTTTTTTTTAAGTTAAAATTTAAAATTTAGATAAAATTGGATAATGAATACAGGGTTAAAATGTATAATTTCAGTCGAGTTCAAGTATTTCATTTGTATTCATAATGAATTGCTGTTGACTTTCAATATGACCAGTAATATGAGCAAACCATTTAGAATGTTTCCAAACCATTAACTGTGCCCAAATCAAAAGGTCACCAAAAGGTCTGGAAGAACACAACAGAAGGATTTGTCGCCTAAATGAAAAAAAAAGAAGAAAAAAAAGTTGCCCGGGTGAAGATCCACTCTTTGACCCCAGAAGGTAATTGTACGGTATATGTGTCAAAGTCAACAATCAAGTACAGTCTTCACTAGAGTAGCACAAAGTGTTTACCACAAGACGTAAACCTCAAAAACAGGAAGACAAAAACATCTTCAAAAGCTTGTATGGGTCTGCAACAACATCTTATGTACAGATGAGGCAAAGGTCAACCTCTAGCAGAATGATGGGCAGATGTGCGTATGAAGAAAAGAATGTTCTGGTCATGATCTCAAAAATATAACCTTATCTTATGGAGGGAGGTCTTCAAGAGTTGATTGGCTGCAGGACTACATTTCTAATAATAGTTTATCATTGGGGCGTTAGATAAAGTTTGTGAATATTATGGTTATATTACGGCTATGACTACTGCCTGGTTGCAATGAAAGCCTGTAGCCAAATTGGTCATTTGTGGACAAGCCTGAAGACCCGTCTTATGGTGTGGGTGTGTGTGACTACCAATGGAGGTGGTTTCCTAGTACTGTATTTATTTTCAGTGTGATCAGCAGGATGAATTATGACGTGTGTGTATATATAATTATGCTATCTGCACAGATTCAGCCAAATGCTTCAAAACACTCTGGATGATGCTCACATGGCAGATGGAAAATGACACAAATCATACCGTGAATGCGACCCGAAACCATTTTAGACAAAGAAGTGGAATGTCCTGCATCACCAAAGTCAATCATGTGACCTGAATTCACCTTCCTGAGTTTACGTTCCTGAAGCAAAACTAAAAGAACAGGCAGGAAGGAAAGACAGCTCTCGGGGGAGGACCACCAGGGAAGAAACCCAACATCATCTGGTGACATCTGTGGGTATCAGACTTCAGGCAGCCACCAAAAGCAAAGGACGTACAAACAGGTATTAAAAATGACACCTGAAGCACACACTCATTCTCGAAACTGCTTATTCTGTACAGGGTTGTGGGAAGCCTGGGGTACCCCCTGGCCTGGTGCCAGGACATGAGCACGCGCACACTCACTCACCCGCTATGGGAAATTTCGAAATGCCAGTTAGCCTACTCTGCATGTCTTTGATCCGTGGGAGGAAATCGGACTACCTGGAGGAAACCCACCAAGCACCCAACATACAGTACAGTACAAACTCCACTCCACGCATGCAGACCTGGGGCGGGAATCAAACCCCGTAACCACTACACCACCATCCCGCCGACAGTTCAAATATGGATACCACAACCAATCATCCTCTCCCAACGCCTGTCCTATTAGTCTTATTTCTTCTCCGCACATCAAGGTAACATTGAAAATATAACATGAGGGGGTAAACCTGTATGAATTCAAATGATTTTATACAAAGGAATAAAAAGAAAACATACAAAAATTTTAACTCTACCCCCAACTCAAGCCTAATTTAACTGGAATGTATAAATCCTACTTACTAGATAGTAGATGCTTGAGTATGTGGAGACTTTTGAAACTTTTCCAATTAGAATTTAAAAGATTGTGACACCAATATTAGGTGTCCCTTGAATTTTCTTGTACTTTTTTTTTATTTTTATCCCTATCGATCAACGTCATCATAGCTCCTGTTACTTAATAACTTTTTAAACGTCCTATTCCTGAACTCGAGAAAGAAAATGCCGCAATACAATACGATCAATCTATATGCTTATTCATTAGTGACCAAACAGTGACCAAGACATTTAGTGATTTGTTGTTTTATGAACAACAGCACACTATAGATTGTAAACAGAGGACTATTCGGTCATACTACCACTTACCTTTGAAGGTGTGTGCAGCTATGCATGTCTCTTTGCACACATCGCAATGCAATGAGACGTATCCATGCAGCGACCAGTTGTTCAACACACGCCCGTCAGATATTGCATTACACTCGTAAATGTCCAAAGTCCAACCAAACACAGCTGAATCAAAACATTGTTCTTGGAAACAACAGATTTTTTTTTTCATTGAGAACTTCCTCAAGTGTCTACACTATATAATAATATAATTGGAGCTTCTTCTTGCTTCACGTTTCATCGTTTGTGATTTAGGATTTGTGACTGATGAGAAGAAAAAAAAAAAAAACATCAGACCTGCACAAATGGTCCTCAGCCTGGCACCTAACAGTGCAATGGATAAGCAACATGTGCTGCAAAAACAGGAGGGTGTTGTCATAGTGATGCGAGAGAACTGGAGGAGAACCAACTGTGCAGAAAAACCCTCGGTGCTCTGCAGTGCCATCAGTTCGTTTGTTTAATGCTCGGCTTGCTTAGAAACGGCCGTATAGTCATGTATATGTGCTACTTTTCTGAAAAGTAAAGTTGTCATTGTGTACGTCACTTCGTTTAGCTTAATGACAGACGGGACTGATGAGAAGCTGCGGATATAAACCCGTATTATGGATCAGCATCCAGCGGGCAGAGGAGGGCAGCTATATTTACATAGTGCTTGGAGTGGGAGGAAAGAACATGCGTAGCGCAGTGATCGTCTCTTAAAGCAGGCTGGAAGAGGGGTCGGGAAAACCTGCAAACATTTCTTGTGAGAGTCAGAACATCTGCCTTTTTGCCTAATTACATTTTCTCACGAGAACATTTCCGTTCAGTCATTAGCATCTTCAGATATCTTTATGCGATGGAAATCTATGCCTCGGAACTGAGCATATGGTGCATACAGTCATGAGCAGTGTTTATGATCATATAGCAGAGTCAAGCAGTACAGTCATGCACGACGCATAAATAGTTCGGTTGTGTTAGTTATTCGACAGCTCCCAACGTCTCTTATAATAATAACAACCAGAAGCCGTGACTCAGGCTCTACTTTGGGTTCATTAAGGCACTGAAGCAGAAGGTTACACACAGTGTGTAGGATGTAGGGCGTATCTCGGGTTGTACTCCTGAGCACTTCAGCTTTGTTATCTAACTGATATATGATCCAGGCTGTGATTAAGAATGCGCGTTCTGCCTTCGACGCAGTGTGCGGGATCATAACATAACAAACAATGAAAGCGTAGAACACTGTAGACGATCCCTTGAGTTTTATCGACTCGGTTTTATATTACTCCCAATATTTGTTCAGCGAGAGTGTGTTGTGTGTCTTTTATATCACCAAATTCAAACACTGATAACTTTTAACACTCAGTGTGAAAAGGTCACACAACCCGCAACAAGGACTGAAGGAAGTGAAGTTTCCCTGTAAACTAGTATTTTTACTTCCTAACTCATTCCACCTGCAATGGTGGTGGTGGTGGTGGTGGTACAGAGGGAAGGTTTTCGAGTGCCATGAGGAAGGACAGGTCGACATCGCAGCCGGTGCTTGTCCCTGGATTAAGATGAAAGGATTGCATCAGGAAGGGGTTTTGGGATTTGGTGTAAAACCTGTGCCAAAAGCAAAAACATCTGGATTGGATGATCCACCATAGCAACCACTAATGAGAGCAGCTGAAAGATCCACAACGCTTCATTACATCCACATCATATCACCATGTCTGTCCCATGTCCCATGCCTTCTTGTTTGTTCATATAAAAATATCAGTCATATACTGTACAGTACACAGCGTAGCTTAATGACTGACGCCAATCTCCAGGTATAAGGCTGGACCTTATGGAGGCTGGATCTGTGAATTATGGAGGTTTGAGCAGGGTTTTTTTTTTCCTGTATGTGATGCTTCAGATCCGAGCGAACACCCCTTACAGTTCTGTGTCTGTTACAAATCAGACGAATGCGATGCGAGATAAAGCTGATGGGAGGACATGCGGAGAACCTGATCTGCTCTGAATAAACCAGTAAAACCAACAGGAGAGCCATATCGCCCAGTGTATACAGTAGTGGTGTATTTCATTTGTGTTTTAATTGATGCACCTTTAAATTCAACTATTATACATGTTAGACCAGGTTTTTATATGTGCTTATAAAAAATACATGAAAATGCATAATAATAATAATAATAATAATAATAATAATAATAATAATAATAATAAATAGAGGTTCCAGCTATGATCATTTTTTTCTCCTTTTCTTTCAGACTACTCATCAGTAGTGAGGGATTTCCCCTCGTCTTCCAGTAGCTACTCCTAAATTATTCATCATCATCATGCTAGTGGAATTTATAAGAAAAAGAAAGAAAGAAAGAAGAAGAAGAAAAAAAAAAAGATTTAAGCAAACTTACTCCAAAGTGAGGGAGGGGATTTTCAGCTTGTCTCGTCTCTTCATGTTGAAAGTGCTGAAGGCTGGATCACATTCTCAGCGCACACATCGCCATGGTGTCTCACTGCTGTCAGCTCGATCTGATCAGAACAGGACCGACTGGATCTCCTCCACGCGCGCGCGAGGCAAAGATGCGCTCATGTCTACTGGTCGGGTTTAAAGGGAAGGGAGGAGGAAGAGGAAGAGGAGGAGGAGGAGGAGGAGGAAGATGATGGTGGTGATGGTGATGGTGGTGGTGGTGATGATGATGATAGGGAACGAAACAGAGCCTCGTAGAAAACCGGTTACATTGTTGCGGAGATCAAACGGCGTAAAAGCGAAAGAAAAACAAGCATGCGAATTTCAATTCCACCTGTAGAGGTCAGCAGAGGTGAGCGCGTGTGCGCCGCGCGCTTTCATCGCACCACAAGCATCATCATCAGCTAATGCTGTCACAACTTTCAGTACCAGTTATTTAACACTAGAAGACATTCTTTGCCTTTTTTTTATTTGTCCTATAAGTTCTGTATCCTCAGAAGAGGTCAAACATGCACAAGAAAATTGATGCATAATAATAATAATAATAATAATAATAATAATAATAATAATAATAATAATAATAATAAATAGCCTGGAGTGTCACAGTGTCAGCACTTATCATTATTGTTTTTTCACCAAGTCATTCTTTCCTGCATCATTTCATGTGCTGAAAGCTTTTAGGGCTGCAAAACAAGAGAGAGAGAGAGAGAGAGAGAGAGAGAGAGAGAGAGAGAGAGAGAGAGAGATGGGGTTTCTTAGTTACCATGGTGACGGTAATGATGAGGATTACCCATACCATGGTTATCATTATTGTCTGTTCCCTTTACAGGGAGAATACAAAACACATTTCTAACATCAGGATAAAGTAAATCTGTGCACACTATATAAAACAACCCCCCTCAAACACTGCCCCCCCCCCATACTGTTTTTTCACTCACACTCACACACACACACACACACACACACACACACACACACACACACACACACACACACACACACACACAGACACACACACACACACACACTCTTTACTATCATTGCAAGGTCTTATGTAAGTTCTAATGCAGCAAACCTATGCTATGCGTATACACTACCTACAGCATGTTTAATCTTAATAAAACCATAACACCTCCCTTAGTACCAATAAGAAACATTTTGTCGGTTTGATTGTTTAAATCAAAACTGCAGTTTTCTCATGAGGACCTGACAAATGTTCCCGAAAGATCAAAACTGTCAGATATTCATATCCCTGTGGAGACATTTGGTTAAAGATATAAAAACAAGCCCACGCACAAGCACACACACACAAACACACACACACACACACACACACACACACACACACACACACACACACACACACACACACACACACACACACACACACACACACACACACACACACACACACAGATGCATGCTCACACACATGGCTGTTTAATGACTCAGAAGATACACGCTCCTGTGCCCTTTGACAGCAATGAGAATTATTTGTTAAAAAAAAAAAACAGCCTCTGCCACACAGGCATCCAGAACTGCCTCTAAATTCCTGCAGTCTTTTGGAGCGTTGTGTGCTTGTGCATATTGTTGCACTGAGAACAACAGAGATCTCATTATTTTGTAGGAAACAAACCTGGAGTATTGATGGAAAAAAAGCTCTACTTCAATAAAGAACCATTAGGTGTTGTATTTGCCGTAGCATGAAAATCTCGACTTTTCCTTTCACATCAATGCAAAAATGACAAAAAATATGCTGTAAAAACTAGCTCAGTCGCAGCACATTGGCTTAGTGGTTAGCACTTTCTCCCTGCACCTCCAGGGTCCAGGTTCAAATCCTGTCACAGGGTCTGCGTGCATGGAGTTCCCCTGTGCTTGGTGGGTTTCCTCCATGTACTCCGGTTTCCTCCCACAGTCCAAAGACATGCAGATTTTGCTAATTGGTCATTCCAAAATTTGCATGTAGTGAGTGTGTGTGTGTGTTTGGGTCCTGCAATGTATTGGCACCCCTCATCTCCTGGCATAGGCTCCAGGCGCCTCGTGATCCTGTACAGGATAAAGTGGTGTGGATGAGGAGTGAGTAAGTGAGTTAGTTCAGTGATGGAGGCAAAGTTTTATGTTTTCAATGACCTCTTCTATACCTTTAACTGCCAGCAAGTTTGGTAAATGCAAAAGTATATTTAAATGTTTCAATGACAAAACTATATTGCATTGTACAAATGTCTACTCGTGACATTCAATTACCCACGACAACTATCACACAGAGAGTGATATCACACAAAAGTGATGTAGCACCAAATTTTCAATCATTTTCTACATCATTCTTCATTCTATTAAATCTTATTTGTATAACATTTTTATTAGTGGCCATCATTGTTGCAAAGGAGCTTTACAGTTTTAAAAATATGGAAATAAATTAGAAAAATGCAAATCAATATGTGGAAATTATAGTTATTAGTTTGTTCCTGATAAGCAAGCCAGAGCAATTGTAGCAAGGAAAAACTCCCTGAGGTGGCAATAGAATGAAACCTTGAAAGGAACCAGACGCAACAGGGAACCCATCCTCATTTGGATAACATCAGATAAGTTATTGCATACTGTATATTGCAAGAATGAACTCATATTGAGGTGGCACGGTCACCTTGCACCTCCAGGGTCCGGGTTCGATTCCAGGCCAGGTTCGATTCCCGTCTCTGTGTGCATGGAGTTTACATGTTCTCCCCGTGCTTTGTGGGTTTCCTCCGGGTACTCTGGTTTCCTCCCACAGTCCAAAGACAAATAGGTTAGGTTAATTGGCGTTCCCAAAATGGCCGTAGTGTGTGAATGAGTGTGTGAGTGTGTGTATGTTTGTGTCTTGCGATGGATTGCGACCCTGTCCAGGGTTTACCACACCTTGTGCCCTAAGTCTCCTGGGATAGGCTCCAGGCCCTCCGTGACCCTGAATACAGGATTAAGAGGTATAGATGATGATGAGTGAATGAGTGAACTCATATTGATGTGCAGTTTGATTGCCTTCCATGTAAGGCCTCCAAATAGTCCACATAGCAAAAAAAAAAACCCACTTGACTTTTTTTTTCTTGCCTGCAAGGACAAAGGATGATGGAATCCACACTGGCGATCAGCCCATGCATACTGGAGCGAGGCTTTTTGGAAGTGGGTTAAATCTCAACCAGCACTGCCCTGAATACCTTCCACAAAAAATGTCCCTGTGTCAGCAAACAGAACCCACACCACTACAATAGCTAGCTGGAGATGACCTTTTCAACAAAAGGAGTCTTGTTGCAAGAAGTGCCCCAACCGAAAGCTATTTTTCATGACCAATTACAGCCTGCAACATGGTGTGGTATCACTGAGATGTGGAAGGTCAGATCATACTGTATCAACCACAGCTCTTCTTCTTACTGATTCTAAGATGTCACCATACAGTAGCTCCAGTATGTTTGCTCTGCTTAGACAGTGTCATGAAAGTTAGCTATATTAACCATTAGATTAGCAGTTCATCAAACAGTTCTCTGTACCAGTTGGCAATCCCAATCGTGACTACTTTCAGTGAAAGCAACTCGTTTTCCCAGGGGTGATATCATACAGGAGAGTGCTTTCATAACCCAAAGTCAACATATTGAAAATTGAAGTTCTCTCTGGAAGACCATCATCAATCACTTTAGGTAAAAAGTTACAGTACTGCATAGTCAAAAGCATGTGGCCACCTAATCATCACACTCATGTGCGGTTCTTCTCCTTTGTTTTTGTCACAAAGTAGGAAACACACAATTGTCAAGAATATATTTGTATAGTATAGCATGATAATCAGCCTTTTATGGATCTAAAAAGCTTAGCCCAATCATATTTCAGCCCAAAAATGAAGATACATGATTTTCCAAGGCTGGTGTAAAAGATCTAGATTGGCCTGTACAAAGCCCTGACTCCCATTAAACGCCACTGTGTGTGAACTGTGTGCTTCTTGTCTGGCGTCAATACCTGACCGCATTGGAAACAAAGGACCAATTCCATATTAATGGCCATGGGTTTGGGAAAGTGATATATATTTAGCAAGGCACATAGAGTATGGGTGTGATGTTAAGGCGTCCACATACTGTACAGTAGTAAACATGTTGTGCTGACAGTTATGCTTTTCATATGGTCAGATCAGATGTTTCTTGTAGTTCTTTCTGGGATTTCTGCCCAAATTCATCCAGCTTGATGAATCAGTCGATTGACTTTGCAGTTGTTCATTGACTATAGTGGAATGATATACATACTATAGTGGAATGGATGTCATCAACGTTGCTTATACGGTAGATGCACTAGATCCTTGGCTCCTGTTGGGGCATACAGTACCTTTGAATAAGGAGCATCTACTCTTCATGAGAAACTGTTCACTACCAGAAATAGGTGTTGTTGCAACCTGGGCATAATCATATCATCATCTTCAGGCTTTGCAAGTGTATTTCTAAAACACATAGGTAGAACAGTGTAACATACAATATACTGTATCAGGAGCATCCAAAAAATCCTTTTTAATAATCACCATGAAGATTGAGATTAAGATTTGATGGTAGCTATAGTGAGATAGATTTATTAAATGTTATGTGTTTGATGTTAAAGTTATATCCCACTGCTGGCTGCTGCTAAATATTTAGTTTGAAATTCTAATGTGCTTGTGAGAGATTAAATGCTTTGCATTTATCCTCAATTTATCCAAAAGGGGGGCAGTGCCTGAGTCAGCTGGATGTGAGTTCTGTAAGTACATGTTCCCCTGTGTACATTAACAAGCAATAATTTGTGTGTGTGTGTGTGTGTGTGTGTGTGTGTGTGTGTGTGTGTGTGTGTGTGTGTGTGTGTGTGTGTGTGTGTGTGTGTGTGTGAGAGAGAGAGAGAGAGAGAGTATGTGGGTGTGTACACTTAAGCCTATGGTGGGTTTAAATTGTGATGCACTACTTACACATAGGGAAATTATCTGACATGGTTAAATGCATTTATCTTCTCCATCAGTTCACTATGAATTTATAGGTGAAATATTATGATTTTCGAGCTCTATTAAATAACTGCAAAACTATCACGTGAATCACTCAAATGGATACCCGATATGATGTGATGTGATACTGTATGGCTTTTCTGTACAGTAAGGCCTTTATAATGAGGAGTATGTTAATATCAACTAACTCTAATGTTACAACATTGACCTATTGGCGCACTTCGTGTTTGACTAAAATGGCTTCTTTCGCACTTTGGAAAACCAAAGTCAGATTTTATTCATAACAAGGTCAGAAAACACCAGTTCCTGGAACACGTAGTGACCCATTTCTGCACTTCTGCACACATAAAACAGGTTGCAGGTTGGTTTCACATGACTGTTCGCCTTTCAAGTTTTCTTCCAAATGATTTTTGGCTTCTTCTCCTCACATGATTCGTAATTTTATTCAAAGATTCTTATCGACGAGGGCTCGTCATTCTGGCAAAGAAAACAGAGCCCTGATGTTCCGGTGCTGTTCGTTTTGTTGCTTATAAATATGAATACATAAATAACTGCCATGTATATTCTGTGCTATTACTCATGCCAGGGGTGTTGATATACAATTTGTATTCAACTAAAAAGGTTTAGTTACATGATATTCCTACATGATATACACAAATAAGCATCAGTGATTGATGCATTTCTATGATTCATCAATGACTAGTTGTAAATTATTAATGATTATTTAAGCATGGCTATAAACGAACCATGACGAACCTATAACCAATCAATGAATGCTCAATAAATTGAGATAATGTCTATAAATAAGATCTTGCAATATGGCTTAATTTTGTTCGATTCTGCTGATTTAAAAGTAAAAAACAAAACACTGTCATGAATGTCTTGATGCTTTCCTGTTTTTTTTTTTTTTTTTACTTGTCTTGCAGTGTGTTACTGTTCACTTCCTGCTTTGCCATTTCCTGTTTTCCTCTGTTCTGTTTATTCGGTTCAAGTGTTTCTCAGTTGTAGTCATTAGATTTAACGAGTCTTTGTCTGCGTTGCGTTCCACACTGTGCGTTATAGGGCGCTCCCTACTCTCTTAGGGGAGATTAGTTAAAGGAGCTTCCCTCGACAGAATCCCACCACTCGGCGATGGCACCAACACAGACATCACTTCTGCTGTGCGTTACCTTGGTAACGTAAGCACCTTGGATACCTGTTGCAGCTGCTTGTGGAAATTCACACCATGAAAATGAAATATTGAATACCATTACAAACTGTCATTATTCGATTTATTTACAAGATGCACAGAGAAATTATTACTTTGCATTTTTTTTTACAGATTACTATCGTGTATAAAACTTAGGATCTATAGATGAAATCTTTAGATTTAGATTTTTTTAATTCAATTAAACTATTCCATGAATTACTAATACTTATTATGTCATGATAATTTTCTTATTAATTGTTACTGTGTCATTCATAATAATGATGATAAATCCCTTTTTTAACCTCGTTCCGATGGGAAATGTTGCATGTTTATTTCCAGCGAAGTGACGAAGTTCATTTGTTCCCGGCACCATTCACTGTTCCTTTGAAACGAGCACTTTCGCTTCCTGTGGTTTGGAATCGCACTTAACACGCCTGAACACCCTGTGCAGTCCACTTCCCAGGGAACCACATGGCAATTGGAACACGGTTTTTGTCTGGTGTTGTATTACTGTCAGGTCTGTGATTAGGGCTGCGTTCCATTCCACAGTGTACTTTAAAGGGTGCTTTCTACCGTCTGACCCCTGTGCACAGAATCTCAGTTAAAGGAACTTCCCTTGACCAAAATCCACCATTCCGAACACCCTGCGATGTCACCAACGCAGACTTCACTTCCTAAGTGCCTTACTGGTAATGTAAGAAGACATCTTCTGCTACTACTGTGGAAATCGCACAGTACGGAAATTAAATATTAGGTATTTACTGAAACAAAAACTAATACCATTATAAATCATACACTGTTGAAATATGTATAACTCATGAATAAATTACTTGCTTAATTTATTAAATATTTGGCATAATGATTATTATTTTGCAGTTTCTTGCAGATTACTTAACTATGTAAAATGAGGTGGTATCAAAAAGTTTCAAGACCAGTTTTGTGACACACCAACAGAAGGCAGCACAAAGCCGCACGCAGTCAACGGGAGCACCGACCTTCATAAGTCAGTGTGCCAAAAGACATCGCCCGTGCACATCGAGGGCGGTGCAACTGGTGCTATTCTGACCATCTGCCTTACCACGTCTGTTATTTCATCAAGAGAATCAAGTTAGGACAAAAAGCTAACATGATATTCTGTGTGAAACTGGGCAAATCTGCCACAGAGACGTTTGAAATGATTCTGCAAGTTTACAAAGATGAGGCAATGAGTTGTTCGAGATGTTTAAAGTAGCATGAGTGCAAAAGTGAAAGACGCAGAGAGATCAGGAAGACCTTCAATGAGCTCAACTCCCAGAAATGTTGGAACCATTCAGCAACCAGTGCATGATGATCGTCGGAGAACAGTCCACAACATTGCTGCCATTGTCGGTGTGTCATACGGAACAGGCCAGGCGATCATCATGTGTGATTTGAACATGCATCATGTTGGTGCCAAGTTCGTCCACAGGCTGATGACCCAGAAGCAGAAGGTACATTGTGTAAAGTCTGCCAAGAGCATGTCGAGGATCATTATGGGTGAAACTTGAGTGCAGGTACCACACTGAGACAAAGCAACAGTCTTCACAGTGGACGAGACCATCATCTCCACAACCAAAAAAGGCGAGGCAGGTCGACCAAGTGCATGTTCATCGTCATTCATTGCATTGTGCATTGAGAATTTGTCCCCAGGGGCCAGAATTCATAAATCTTTAAACTTTCTCATTTTGAAACGTAATTAAAATATAACATCAATTACAAATTTGTATTGTGCCATATTAATACTGTGATATCCGTGATAATGATACATTATATAAATCCTCTTTTGAGTTTGGTAAAAGCGAAACTAGAGCTTCATAATCCTAACCTATAGTTAAGACTGATGGGAAATATTGCATGAACGATTCCGGCAAAGTGATGAACCACTGTTCACTTGTTACCGACACCATTCATAGTTCCCTTTGACCTGAACAGTTTCGCTCCTTGCGAAGTATACTGGACAGAGTGTTCAGCCTTGTTAACCCATCGTTCCTGGTATGTTAATGTTAAGTTAATGTTATGCCCATATGCTAATTGCCTGCATTTGGACCCTTGACTCTGTCTCTCCATTACACCCTCTCACTTGACGTATTCTGTCCCAAGGCGCGCATTTACTACACATCTAATATAAGACGCATCTTCTTTGAGGTTAAAGCAAATTGCAAGATGAGTAAAATCATACTTCTTTATCCAATAATTTTCCATTAACTTTCTATTTTAATCATCAACTTCCTTTTTTTTTTTTCAATAAAACTAGTCATGTCACTTGTCTGACCAAAAACGATAAATGAAAATGTGGAAGTGGTTTGTCAGGGGTAATCAGTGGTAAAGGTGGTAAACGTCTATGTATCACTCTGCATCACAGGTGTTCTAACACTTGTGAATTACACTACACATCAATCGCGGCATCTGTGAAAGTCAGTCGCTACGGCTGTAAGTACTGGAAAGAGGGTAGAGCAGCTGCCTGCCAAAACCCATCACAGAGGCACTTCCAGCGAGGAACCACATCTGATACCGTTATGTCATCTTAAACAACACTTTTTCTTCTTGGTAATTACTTCTACGTTACTCCAAATTGTTTCTGAAACATCTGTGCTGTTTTATTTACTGTACGCCTAAGGTGAGTAAAAAAGCTAACTAGCTTCTAACATAAGGCTGAATCCTAAATCGCTCTCTAACCCCTAATCAAGAGTACTTCTTGATGTGTAGAACATGTGAGCTGATATTCTAAACCAGAATATGTGGAAATAGAAAGAGGTTTATGATCCTTGACTTTAGGCTACATAAGTAGCGGTAAGAACTATTAAAAACGACTTTCACCTGTTAAAGTGTCGGTCGCCAGCTCTACCAGTCTTGGGTTAGTTAGTTCCACCAGTCATGGATGGATATGTGCTGGAGGTGCAAAAAAAATGGTGTTTGTGGAACTGTTGTATAAAATCACACTCGAGATTGTGCTGTTGTGCTGAATATCAGCACGGCTGTGATAGCTTCTGATATCGTATATATATATAATATACTGTATAATATAATACATATATTATATATCTTGTGTAATATATATATATATGATTTGATGGGTGATGGGGCTACATATTCAACCCCCCAAAATAATTTATAATAATAAAAACTTCAGAATGTTTTAAATGGTTTAAAATCCATTTTTTAAGAGCTGTATTTAATGCAATCTACTGAATCTGAGTAAGAGTGCTGGTGACTCAATTGGGGAGGGATTTGCCTGTAGGAAATTAGCAGAATCAACCACAAACACGTGGTTAGAATATCTGTCTTATGTCACCCACAACCACAGAAATTGAGAATAGAGACCCTGACTCTTGTCCATTAATTACAAGAAAAGATGGTGACTTGATTAATGTTTGGCATCATTCCACTCAATATAGCAAATCCCCCCCCCCCCTTCCAATCTCAATGCAATACACCATTGTATATTATTAATATATTATCTATAATTTTACAGATTTGTACAAAGATACCTCTACTTTGCATAATGACACCCTCACCGTAGAATGCAGAAGAAATCATCCAGCTAAAGTGAGGGAAAAAAAACCCCTAAAGACAGCCGAGACTCAGCCGTGACGTGACCTAACCAAGAGGTGTGGTCTTTACAATATGTGAGTGATTTCAGAGAAACAGAAAGTTGTCACACAAGGTGAAAGTAATAACTTAAGGGTTTCATTCCATACAAGAACCGTGTAAAACCCTCGTTTTTTTTTTTTTTCTCGCTGTGTTCATTCACATTGAGCATGATCTTAATTGTGATAAGCGTTTAGATAGAATGTTAGATAACTTATATTCTGAATGGGCACAAAGTTTCTCAATGAATCATGGGTGTGTACAGAATGTGTAACGTTGGCTCTGTCCTCTGTGCAGAACTTCTCTAAAACAATGAAATTGATAGAGAAATAATAATTCACTTACGTAAAAAAAGTTGTGACCAGGTGAAAAACATATTTAGTTTTTGTTGCCTTTTATTAATTAATAAATTAATTAAAAAAATTCTGTACATAAAAAGCCCAGTTGCGGTGAATCATACGGTATGCTCATGTACTGTATCATGAGACTAAATGTAGCTTTATTAGGTGTATTTATTATGTCCTCACCTTTTAGTTTTTTTCATGTTGGATTTTTTTTTTATTCGTGTCCACATGGGTTTTCTTTGTGTTCTCCAGATTTCTCTCAATTCCCCAAACCATATTGGTTGCTGGATCACTCAATAACACACTCACACCTGTCTCCATTGGTGTCACTGCAGATCCCAGCTCACCCTGGTGCGTTGGCATCTCAACCAAGGTGTATTCCCATCTCATGGCCAGTGTTACTAGGACAGACTCATGAAGTGGTTAATGAAGAAAAAGGAACAAATGATTCCTGCACTATTTATAGCCTGCAAGTCTTTGAAAGTGATACATGAGTTAAAAAAAAAAAAAAAAAGTTTCTTATGAGAAAATTACTTTGGAAAAAGTTAATGTCACCTTTTAGAATATTACTTCAGTAAAAGTCTTAAAGTATCTGATATTTATTGTACTTAAGTCACAAAGTGATTTCGTGATATAAGGAAAAAGGAGAAGTGAGCAGAATTTTTATTATGAACTTTATTATAGTGGCTTTCTTATAGTGAAGCATTATAGATCAGGCTTCTTTAACATACATTTTTGAATTAATTCCAGGGAGAACATTTTATTTGGATCAGATGTGTAATGAGGATCAAGAACACAGTACCTTTGGAGAAATGTGTCGGATTAATTCATACTTATTTACATTAAAACACTAAAAGCCAGCTCATGTAAAACGAATCAAGCAAGGTTTGTAAGAAATCTTGGAATCCTGAAATGAACTATAACCTCTCGTGTGTTTTTTTTAAAGTAAATTTGAAATCTTAATTTAAGAATAAGTGTAATAATAATAATTATTTTTTTAATCCATTGTATTGTTTTGGGATGAAATTAGTTCACTGGTATAAAAATGAACACCCTACATTGCATGGCCATGTATATTCACTTGAATACGGGTTTTGTCTTTTAGGGAAATGGAAGAAGATTTATTTAGATTGTAATGAGGATGTAAAAACAGGTTTCAGGAGTCAAATCCTGAATTACGTTGACATTTCCGATTTAGCAGAATAAGCTCACTCTTTTTAACATACACGTTTTTAAATCCAAACAGTTACAAAAAGTTTTGAAATTAAGGTCTTATAGCGATTATTGGACTTCTCTGTCCAATAAGTACGAGCTTTAGCTCAGCTTTGAATACAGCAGGAAAGAAGCGAGACATTTACAAATGAGGCACCTGAAAGAAACTCATCTCTTTTGAGCTATCACAAAAGTCCCCTCCCATACATGATGTGTGGTTTGTGGTCATGCAGTTTAGCCGCCTGTACTTGACAAAAAGTGATAATATGCTGACATGAGTTGCTCAAGGTTTCAGTTTGAAACAAAAGAAGAGATGACACTTAATTTAGATGGTGATAAAGTTCTGGACTCTACTTACTCTAGCAGGTAGGGTCATGAATTGGACTATTTCGGATGCCTGAGCTGTTCTACATCAGAACCTGTCTGTATTCCGGACGCCATGAAGACTGTAGGACTTTTATTGCTTCTTGTTGCTGTGTTGCTTGATAAAGGTATGTCTGTCTTTTCATATACAGTTACCCTAAGCAGTACTTATCATAGACGATCAACGACCACAAAGTGTAGATGTTACCAGTGTTACGCTGCACATCCAAAACAGAGGTTAACCATAGACTCGAATGGGCTCATCAGTGAAAAAGAAGCCGTTTTTTTCCCCCCTAGATATTAAATTCCTAGATATAAACCAGTTACAGATATGAACTTGGAAAACATATAGGATGGAACCCATGTGCAAAAAAAAAAAAAATAAATTCAGAGACATAAATTACGGCAAATACCTAAAGTGATAGTCTGCGACCTTGCAGCTTTTGTGTATACAGGAATACATCTCATCAGATTTTGGTGAATGTTTGATGATGAAATACAAAGAGATGATTTCCTTCTTTAGTGCAAGAATTTTTCTGGACTGATTCTGACACACATCTGACCTCAAATAAGACCAAAGATAAAAAAAAAAAATTGTAAAAAATCTATTTTCTGGTGTTAGATTTGAGGATGTCTTTGGTCTAAAATGTTTACATGAAATATTTATATAAAATAAAAATTGTAAAAAATCATATAAGAAAAAAATGGCCTTGGATTCAAACTTTTGAGCCACTTTATATAGCAAATTTCCTTGTACTAAAAGATTAAAAACTTGAGAAAAAAATATATATATAATGAAATTTGAGATAGTTTTGCCTCGTTACACTGTTTGAAAAAGAAAGAAGAAAAGACGCAAATCAAAACAATTACAATTACAGCAAAATCTAGGAAAAAATATTATTGTAAAAACAATAAAAGTGAAGAACACCGTTACAGCTGCGTTATACAGCAGCGTTAACGCGAAATGAAATTACTAATAGCCAGGGGTTGAGTGTGAGAAACAAGACTAATTTTAAATTCACGGTGTATCAACAGGAATAAAGTGCGGTAATTATACAACACAATGAGTATTGCACATGACCATGAGTAATAAATAGATTTAAATACATTTAGGTATTTTGCAGGTGGTAACAGGGGGCGAAAAGTCATGATTGTGACCACTTTCAGTTACGGTTTCAGTTTTTACAGAGACGGGTTGTAAAGTTTAATGGCCACAGGAAGAAAGGATCTCCTGTGACGCTCAGTAGAACGTTTAAGATGACTTAAATACATGATGTAAATATATAATTACATAATGACCCTACTCGTAACAAACGTGTGGGCCAGCCTACAGATTTAGCAAAATGTACATTTGATTAAAAATTATATTTAATTTAATATTTAAATATTAAATATAGTGTAAGTATTTGCAAATATGGTAGACGCATAAAATACTGAAGTACTAATTTCTGATCTTGGAAGAAGAAAAAAATTCCCCATCCTGATACTGACAACATGTTTTTTGATCCTGATGTCCTTACAGGAGCAACATGTAGTGTCTCGAGTCCACAGTGTTACAAAAATACAACTCGGCCCGATGATGATTTCTTGTGTACATGGGAGGACCTCGACCGTTCTCCAGATGCTATTTATACCATTTTTATGCGGTACGTTTTTTAGTTTTATGATGTGATTTACTTTCACGAGTTTCCTTGTCATGATCTATGACAATACTCATTCCAGCACATGAGTACCCCAATTTATTCTCCTTTTATTAAAAAAAAAAGAATAATAATCTTCACATTGGATAATTCTCTTATGATGGTATCTGGTATGGATTCCTATATTGAACCAAGTGAGGAAATGCTTTATAATTTTATTAGAATAGCTTAATAACAGCTTAATTCTCTTTATCTCCAGGAGTCAATCTGTTAACGATACCTCATATGCTAAACAGTTCAGTTCTGGCAAACAGTTGTTCAAAGTGCTCCCTGTAGAAGATCTGGTTACAGAACGTCTTTTGGACATATGGGTGCTCAGGCAAGTATCCACCGTGACCTGCAGCTCACCAACCATCTCTGTGTTCCTGAGCAATTCAGGTAGGACTGAGGAATCAATTCAATTAAAAAAAACCCTCCATGTTTAATAAATCTTGCTTTAACCATCTAGTCTACATTGGCTTGTAAGGTTGTACAGTTTGAAGTATGATTGCTCGCACTTCCTGGCCATCGTGTGATTCATTCAGGACTTTCTTTCTACATCTGTTTTTTTTCCCCCTTCTTTGTGCATCTACTGTATTATGCACTTGTTTTTAAAGTAGAGTACTCTTATTTTTGAAGCATTTATATCACTGTCAGTAAATGCATTAATTGCATAACGTTACATCATTATGCCTTGCTACAATTATATGTCAAAAATCCTGCAAAACCCAATTTTTTTTTATTTTGCCAACAGTTAAATATAGTTCGCCCAATATAACGCTGTCAAGGTCAGCTGAAAATCTAAAATTAAGCTGGCTAAGAGTGAATGACAACAAAGGTGCTATTCACGAGATCCGATGGAAGAAGATTAATGATACATGGAAGAACGTAAGACATTTCTTTTTTGTTGCTGTTGTTGTTCCTTCAAGCAGTGTCATGGTGTATTTATCTCATTTATATTCTTCAATTTCAGACAACCTTTAAGACTGAGGATGACAAAAATAACGGTTTGTTTCACTTTTTATTTAGAGCAAAGCTTGTCCTCCATGTCGTCCTGTTAAGAGAGAACAAATGCATTTGACTGAATGCTGGTGTTGGGATGAAAAAAACATTAAAAAAAAAAAAAAAAAAACATCCCTGGATGCTCACGCTATAATGACCACTCTACTCTGGTGTTGAGTTCCTCTCAGTCATGAGTCTGTTGGAATATTTTCTTAGAATTCTGCTAATATTGTCATAATGATGACTCATTTTGCATATGTGTTAAAGGTGAAAACTGCACATACTAAATGTTCCTTACTTCAGTCAGCACTGCATACAAATGTCAACACAACTGAATACATAAGGTCCGGTATATGGAGGTGTAAAGCATAAACAGTTTCCTAGTGCAACGGAAAAAACACAGTGACGCTTCTTTTTTTTTAAACATTGGTATTGAATATAACACACAACGGAAACATCGGCGGCATGGATATGCTGAAATCCCATGAATTAAAAAATAAATGCATGCTAAATGTATTTGACAAGACTGATATTCATACTCGATGACGGTGACATAAATAGGTCTTAATGTGTTTTCGCACACTACAGGTATATGGGACTCCTACACGTTGCAGCTACAAAAGCAGACAGTGTACCAAGTTCAGATACGACGGAAGGCCATGCAAAGCCTCCTCTGGAGTGACTGGAGCCAGACCTCTGACATTCCTACTGGTGATATGCCTGATAATAATAATAATAATAATAATAATAATAATAATAATAATAATAATATCTTGTAGTAAAGTTATATTACATTATTATACAATATTACAGCAGTGGATTGTGATTAGTGTTTATTTAACATGCTTAGGACACTATCTAGTGAATTTTTTTTTTGTGCAACCTCATAATAGGTGGTTTGATGTCAACAAAACTATAGCTAGTAACTTTAACGAATTAGCTAAACTTATAAAAACGTAAAATTATGCTACACACCAATTTTCGTTGAGAGAATGGAACAATGTACCTAAAAATTTGCGTTAATCGTGTGAATGAACGCCAATTGAGCTAGTGTATAGTTACATCTTTTCAATTTAGAAATTGAAAAGAGCAACAATAATAGTGTTTAAGCTAATTGGGCCAGTGGGCTCATGATACACATTGATTGTGCAAGACAGATTTAGAAAGTTGTGCACCTAATAGATGACCAACTCAATGAAACGACTCAATGAAAATCTGGCATTTGGCGGACAATTGTGCCAACAATCAGGATTTTTTTTTTTTCATTAGTATTTTTCATTGTTTGCATGAGGGGTGTTCAATTCAAACTTGTACGTCTGATTGTGCAGAAACAAGTTATGACACTAGCATTCCAATAGAGCTTGGAAACCATCAAGGTAGAAAGATTTCTCTGTACGCCCTGACGAGACTGACTGCGTCGTTGGCATTGCTGAAAATCTGGCCTCTCAGGAACCCCTTGTTTCATCACCGAAGGCATTGTTGTTTTGCAGGACCTCATACTTCCTGTCGCACCACATGACCTTGGCTGGAAGTTATTGCCACATCCAGATCCACATCCAGTCCTGACCTTACTAAAAGGCATTTCCACATGTTTGGGTCATGCTTGGGACATTGTTTAAGACGTGAAGCAGCCAGTCCGATCATGGCTCTGGCGTACTGAAGAATCTTTCTATCTTGATGGTATTCAATGGCATTAGTGGAATAAGTGTATTAATGTAGGTGGAGGATTATATAAAGAAATAAAGGGAGTTTTTACTCTCATAACTGTGTTCTATTATTCTGTACTATCAAAAGACTTGAACACTCTTTGTATATGCATGTAGATAGTGGGGTCTTTGCCCCACCTGTATATATAACGTACTTCCTGTTGACTTTTAACAGAATAGAACAGTGAGACTCAGACAATGTAATATTTTTTTTTTCATGTTTCTTTTATGTGCTGAAACTTTGACTTCTAATACTTTTAACAAACTGAATTGTCAAGTCCATTGTAAGTAAAAGCACTGCAGTAAGAAAATACAAAAGCGTAACTCAACTTAGAAATTTGCTACCAACGCTAAACCACTTAAGGAAACAAATCAGTGTGCTCTACTGTCAAAAGAACTTTTGTGAAGTAGAACGTTTAAACCTCAGGGAGTTCAGTGGTCACAGGCTGTAGCCAGTGTTTAACACATGTCACTGGCTGTTTTTCAGAAATTCAACAGCTTGTTGTGCGCTGGAATAAGACAAAGAAGGAAACCACAGGAAAATGGGAAATTGAGCTCAAATGGGATGTAAGTTCCAGATTTGAAAAAAAATAAATAATAAATAAGGCAAATAAGTGAAGTCAAGCCAAGTATTAAAAATAAATGGATTGTCAATGATCAATGGGTTTTGTCATAAAGTAAAAGAGAATATGTGTGGAAACAAATAAGAAACCACTACAATTTACCTCAGAAAACTTCTGGAATGTTATCTAGAGGAAGACGGATGGTCACAAAGCTGAGTTGTTTGCTTTTTTTTTTTTTTTTTTTTTCTCAAAAAAAGACTGATATAAAGTTGCCCAACAACAATGTGAAAAACTAGTGGAGAGAATATGCGAAGCTGAAATTGCAAATCAGGGTTATTCCACCAAATATTGATTGATGATTAACGATTGAATATTGATGTTATATAGCCAAAGCATTTTACAAATTATTAGCAATTTGGTTTATTAAAGCTCTACAGATACTGCATGATCTCGGGATGTGTTGTGATGTCATTTCCTTAAAATGTTTTTTTTTTATTTTTACAACTAATATTTCAAATTCATATTGATATAATTTATTGTATGTGTGTTTTTTTTCTCCACAGAAACCATCCCATGAAGCCTCTTATGGAGGCGTCTCGTACAAAGTGACTGTGAATTTACCATGTCAAAAGACAAAAAATAAATCGATTAAGAGTAACACTTTTACATTTGTGGCTTCTGATTCGGAAGCCAGGGTGTCTATCGTGGCTGTAAACAAAGTCGGAAAATCGCCACCTCTGGATATCGTCATTCCACCAGTTGAACATCTCAAATGTAGGCATCTTTAAGTTGTCACTCTTAGAAAAACTACTTTATGTAACACACTCACAGGCACATACACACACAGGAATACAGGAATGATGTTTCATCTTTCAGTTACAAATCTGCTTGTTTTTCTGAAAGACTGCAACAGGGATTCGTTACCAAGACCTAAAAAGTACTGCTTGGAGTGGTATAAACTCCTGGATGGTGAGACCCGACCAGGAACAGCAAACATCACACGTTCCGAAACACTTGAGGATATCAAAAACGGTACAGATGAGAGATAAATTAATAAACGGTGCAATACGTCTGTCATACATTATGTCTGCAATATCACATGATAATTAATGAGTTTGATTTCAGGTATGGAGAAGTTTGTGCGTTACTACTACTTTCTTCACACTGGAAGAAAACATGCACATCACTGTCCTATTTATTCTACAGAAGGTGGTAAGTTTAGCAGTAGGACTGACTTGGCTGACTTTTGAATGGTTGACTGAAAAGAGGTCGTAGGAAATCGCCTATTAACATAGATTCTTTACTTCTTCAGCACCTAGATCAGAGCCAAAAAATATCACGGTTTTAAATATCACACATGATTCAGCCGTGCTCTGGTGGAAACCGATTCCAGTGCAGGAACAGCAAGGGTTCCTGATATATTACAATATATGGATTTCAAGAGAGGGCTATAAGGATACAGGTGAGGCCATCCTGCCACTGATATGACACCTTTATTTAAATGAGCCTCCAAAAAACTCAATCGGAGATGACAGAAACTGATAAACAGCACTTGGTTAAGTAGCTGGGATAAACCAAAACACGTAAAAACATTCAGGCTCACGGGGTCTCAATATAACTGTATCTTTTACATGAGCAAAACAGACCGGATTTATATATATAGTGCGTTAGTGTATCTACGTTAAAGTGCAATGGCTGCAGTTAATAATAATAATAATAATAATAATAATAATAATAATAGGACTATTTTTATCCTTTAGACATTTTTCCCAATTGTATCTCCATCCTTTCTCTCAGGCTACCATCAAGTGCCAGCAAACAAAACCAGCTTCCGTCTCAGGAACCTTGAACCAGGCTCCTTTTACACACTCAGTATTGCTGGAGGAACTAAAATCGGAGCAGGGCCAAATTCCACCAGGACTTTCTTTACACTCAGCACCACTTCACCTGACACTGGTATGGATTCTTTTTTCAAATAAATATTATTAGGATGGTTTTGGTGTCAGATAACATGTACGGTATATTATGTCCTGTTATCGCCTTACACCATCATACCAATTGTCCAATTTGAAATAAAAAGGTATCTCCAGTGATCATTCTCTCTTAGGGCGACAGATGGCCAAGATCATTTTAATCGTGTGTGCAGTTGTGCTTCTGTTTTCAATCGCATTGTCGATTGCTATCAGAAGGTAAGTGTAAATCTAGCTCATGAGTATGCATGATATATAACTTCCACTATGTTATAAATTCTTTGTTGTTTTTTTGTTGTTTTTTTTTGTTGGTGTGTTTAACCATTTGTACATTTGTACATTCCAGGCTAAGGAGTAAACTGTTACCAACAATCCCAAGTCCTGTGATCTCTGCATCAGCCATGCCTCATATGGACAACCAGGTTAGAAGCCTTGCTTATTTGAAACAGTTTTGCTGTATTGCTTAAAGTCGATATTTAAACCCATAACTTCAAAAGCAGCACTTGTTGTTTAAGAATTGTATCAGTGCTTGACCTACATAAGAATTTTCCAACTGTGGTCAAAAAGTCAGCAGAAAAAAAACCCTAAAAAACAAGTCATAAAATGTCAGCGCAGTTGCATGAACATTTTGCAGAGTTATGGTTTCAAAAAAATTGCGTGTCTTCGCATATATGCGTGTTGGTGAATGTCTAAGCCGACTGATTTACTGTTGTAGAACATGAAGACTGTGACAGAAGAGGTGGACAATGTCATTCTCTTGTGCCGGGATGATCAGGATAAACACGGCTCTTCGTCCAAACAGAAACGGAGCACATCACTACAGGATTGTGAGCACAGGAAGATGCATGAAGATAAGGAAGATGAAGATGAAGAAGATGATGAAGAAATTCCTTTCACTTGCTTCACCTTTAGTGACAAACCAAGTTCTTATCCAAACCCTAATTATAAAGGACAGTTGCTTCGGTTTCCTGAGCTCCTGGAGATCTCAGACAAAGGCCAGGTGGAAAGCTGTGAGGTCAGCACACCCTTATACAAGAATGGCCTGTTTTTTGAAACTAAAGCTTTGGACTGCGAAGAAATTTCAGTGCAGTTATAGCCCATAGTTTACTGGAAGCATTATTGTAGTGGTGTGACTGCTGAATGAATGGTCCAGCTGTGTTCATGCTACAGAAACGCTCATGTCTTCTCTCAGTACTTGGACAACAAGGCACGAACATACAGTATGTCGGAGAATAAATGGGACATGATGCCATTCAAGTACTAATATACCAAGTAAAACGTTTTAGACATCTCTAAATTAGTTTTTTTTTTTTTTTTACTTTGTTGTCTAACATGTGATGTTGGAAATAACCAGGTTCTGAGAAATGTTCTGACAACTTCTCAGCAAAATGTTCAGTTGGTGGTGATTACTCACTCTAACACCCGGTTGTGGTCATAGGTATGTGTTTACTGTTCAGGCTGTGAGTAAAAAAAGCACAGCTTCAAAGACATAAACCCTGTTCATGAGATCACATTTGAATGGGGAAAAAGACTTTTAACTCTGCACCAAAAAATATGTAACGCTGTAAAAATGATCATCAGCTGAAACTAAATATAGTTCTGAAAATTTGGCAGCTTGGCAGCACAGATCTGCCCACAGATCAGATAAGAATCAAGAGGAAATGATTGAATTGCATCTGATTTGATGTTGGTTTAACCAGAGTTTCAATGTTATGTCTTTCAGGAGCCAATTAAAAAACGTGTAAGTCATGTGTTCACTGTTTACTTATTTTACTTAACTTTTTTTAATGACAATTTTTTAAAATAACTACAATGTAGTATCAGTTGCAAGGCTTATATTAAAGAGCTTTACTATAGAATTTACTTATTATTATACAGTAGAATTATGACATTCCAATGAGCACATTAATATACTGTAAGCCTGTGCTTTGTCTTGTCCTCCTTTTGAATAAATCAGAAATCAGTATTCAGCATCCACACTGTATAAATAAGAATTAATGAGCGCAGAAAAAAAAAAAAGCTTTTAATCAAAAAAGCAGAGATGATTATTGCCACATCTGGTAAACAATGTAAAAAATACACCAAATAATTCATATAAAACACCTTAAACTGAGTCCATGAGAAAAAGTGTAAAGCTGAAGATTTGTTTAGAAGCTAATGCATAAGCACTGATTAATAAAGATGGTGAGGGATGCAGTGCTGCAAACGATTCATTGACTTGGAAAGTTTCAAAATCAATCGGTAAATGCCATCTCCATAACAACCTGCTGTTTGGAACAGCTGCACCATTTCGGAAGTTATTTGCATATCTTAACAAAAGGCATACAAAATATGAAGAAAGAATGTCCGTGCACAAGGGAAAGCCCTCATACCGACTGTTAAACAATGTACTGTAATAGATCATTGATGTTTGGGTTGTTTTTAAAACTGGTAATGAATTCTGTTAAATATCAGTGACATTTGATCCAAAACGTGGTTGCCTCTACCAGATGGTTAAAAGTGCAAGACATTTCGGGAAAACCCACGAAGAGAGCAGGGTGCTGTTATTCTCGCTCTTTGCTCGAAGGCTTTATAAAATATTCATTGAAAGAATAGAGTTTGCATTAAATGGTCAAAACAATTTTGTAAAACAGTCATGTATTAACCCTACTGCATAGGATATTCATCGTTCATTTCATGTGCATGCCGCCAACTTCTGGGACACATCCTGAGTGATGGCAGCCCATTCTTGCGTAATCAATGCTTGGAGTTTGTCAGAATTTGTGGGTTTTTGTTTGTCCACCAACCTCTTGAGGATTGACCATAAGTTCTCGATAGGATTAAGGTCTGGGGAGTTTCCCGGCCATGGACCCAAAATTTCAATTTTGTGTCCCCCAAGCTACTTAAATGGAAAGGTTCATGCTGTTATTCATGCAGGAAAAGACATTGTTTGTCACCAAACTGTTCTTGGATGGTTGGGAGAAGTTGCTCTCCGAGAATGTTTTGTACCATTCTTTATTAGCTAGAAAAGATCTAAAAACACTGAAGCAGCAGAGTTTGTAAAAATGAATATTTGTGTCATTCTCAAAACTTTTGGCCACAGCTGTACTCTAGCACCATATTTGAAATGTGAAAACATGGGTGTCTTCTTCTGCCATCTGCTGGTCACTTCAGACAGTACAACAAATTTGTTTTTCTATTAAATTTCAAAAGAAGTCGACCAAAAATACTCTTTTAGGAGTCAGTAGTTGATCTTAAAAGTTGAACAAAGGAATTATCAAAATTATCAATGCACTTCGGATTTCATATTTATAATGATGTGCCATGACCATTTTTGGCTTATGTATAGATGACAGTTTAATGCTGCTTTATCACAATCTCTCCTCAAAATTAGTAGCAATACATGGTATAGCAATTCATATATATATATATAAGTGCATGATATTCATGGCTACATGTTCACTATATTAAAAAAAATTATTAAAGAACTGCTCTCCAACTCGTAATTCCGACTCGGAGTTTTTCTTGAGCACTTGCCTCCTCCGATTTGCTGCTTCGTGACGTCATTTCAACATGGCGGCACTTATAGTAAAAAGTAATAACAAGAAACAAGAACATGGTTTAAAGTTTTTGTGCAGTTTTCTGTGTTCATGTTGATAATTCAAATCGTTAAATACTGATGGATACTTTAATCATTTAAATTTTAATTAGCTTTCTGCAAGATATTTTAATCAGACTGCTCATTTTCAGTGGTAAACAGTGAATTAGCACATCCACTGTGTACTAACATTATAACCAAACAACAACAACAAAAAATAATAATATGAGATAGTTAAAATAGTTGTTAATGCCTCTCTGTGATTATCATTATTAATAATAATCATTTGGGTGACAGGGTGGAATAGTGGGTATCTCTGTGGCCTCACACATCAAGGGTTCGATTCTTGCCTCAGGTCTGTGCGTGGAGTTTGCATGTCCTCCCCATGCTTGGTGGGTTCCCTCTGTGTACCCTGGTTTCCTCCCACATGTTTAACTGGCGTTCCCACAGTCTGTGTTCCTTCCAGGGTGTCCCCCATTTTCTTGGGATAGATTCCAGGCCCCTCGTGACCATGAACACAGGAGAAGATAAATGAATGGATGAATTAAATAATTATTAATTTGTTTGTTTCAAAACCCATGCCCATGTGAGGTGTGTGTGTGTGTGTGTGTGTGTGTGTGTGTGTGTGTGTGTGTGTGTGTGTGTGTGTGTGTGTGTGGAGGAGAGAAAAACAGACAGATAAACAAAGAGCAATAGACAGAGGGAGAGACAGACAGAGTGACAGAGAAAATGAAGACAGACTACGATAGAAATAGCAAGGAAGAATGTGTGACAAACAGAGACAGACAGAGCAAGGAACTGTGTTTCACAGACAGAGCAAGCACTGTGTCTCACCTGTTAGTGTGAAGCTGTCTTTGTGCTCCCCTAGTGCGTGTCACTGTTAAAATTGGGAATGATTTTGCTCATTTTGTTGAAGAACTCAGCTGGAGTTTGGTTATATTTAGTGCATTCAGTGAGTGTGCACTCCTTCCTTTTGGGGTAGCGGGACTGTCTGTGTGCCCAGTCGCAATGGACAAGCCATGCTCGCTGAGTCCAATTTCCTTTTTATGAAGTTTGGGTAGAGTTTTACTTTGGATTTTAAGGTTGCTTTACCATATAGGTGAATTGATTAACTTTCAGTGTTTGTGTAATTTTATTACTTTGAATGGTGTTTGGTAGTTAAAGCTCAGAGCATTTTAGCCATTAATTGTTTAGCTGTTATCATCCTGGGCTCAGGATTGGGCAGTATAGAATGGCATATAATTTTTTTTTTTTTTTTTTTTTTTTTAGCACAAAACAGACATTACAATGAACAGAGTTTTAGTTTACTTTCCCAAACCTGACTGCTGACTGCCAAAAATATAGCACAAATACACACAATCACATATTTCTCTGGTTGTTTTCGGTTGTTTCTATGACAAAATAATAATAATAATAATGATAATAATATGTTCATTTTGTGATTTCTACATTTTTGCAAATTCATTCACATATTCCAGTAGTGGTAAAATGTACCCTTTGTGGTATAGTGATAACTTTTGTTCTATCTGACATAAACACAAAGCCAAATACCCAGTTTGAAGTCTGAAGCCTCTCCATTAACCACCAGAAAGGTTTCTATATAAGCACATAAACTTTTTTTTCTTCTTCTTTTTTTTTAATCGTCATTGACCTATGGGGCACGTGTCTGTGCCACTTGGGTTTCAAGGGTTAATTTCTTCTGTCCCTGGAACTTTATGTTGTTAGTGTGTGTTAGTGTTTTGTCTACATAGTGTAAATGTGTGTTGCTTTTTTAACTGACTTCTTCAATGTTTCCAGTTTTTTTTCTCTCTCTCTCTCTCTCTTTGCAGGTTTATAAGTAATAGATATCTGCCTAATTCTTCCCTGCACATATTGTTTGTGATGTTTCTGGTGCACCATTAAAATGATTTACAGAACTCCACATGCAGGGTTTTGATTGTATGTTTGACCTATTTGTCGAATTGAGGCTGTATCCCAGCTAAGGCAATACAAATGGTAATGTCAGTCATTCCAAGAAAGCAACCTTGAACCTTGAAAAAGAAGAAACAGAAAGACAGAGGAAGTCAGTTGTGTGTGTGTTGGGTGTAGTTTATAAAGTGAGCAGCAGGTGGCAGCAGAAGCCTCTCAGGTGCCCGTTAATGCAGTGCTTCTGTAGCGGCTGGTTTCAGAGCATTTCCAGTCCAGACCGAGTCTCCTGGATCTCTCCTGCATTGCCTCCACTGCAACACTAAACATCTCTCTCACTGCAGCACACAGCAGCTGGGACATGGAGACAAACAGGCGGGAGTGCAGACAGAACACGGGCAAACCGTCATCCTAAAATGCTAAAGGACAAAGCAAGAGAGGAGAAAGAGAAAGACAGTAAAACTAGAAGGCGATAAGGTTTTATCTGAGTGACCTCAGTCCTCTCTGTCTTTGGGAAGGAAAAGAAGAAAAAGTTGAAAGTTGAGGAACTTGTTTCTTTGCCGTCGGGAGCTGAACCAGAGACACTTTTGAGGAAAATGGGGTGAGTTTGTTTGTCTCGCTGTTAAATCGGGCTGGGTGTAAAGACCTCCGGGGGCAAAGCGCGAAAAACAAGCACGAGCACAACGAACTTACGAAGTCGACATGTTTCTTTTAACGTGGCAACACGAGGATCTCCGTCCTGAACTGTGCACAAAACAGTGCGTGCAAGCGAGCCGTGAAGTGGGACAGGGTGAGCGGTGTGTGTGTGTGTGTGGGGGGGGGGGGGGGGTGGCTGGGACTGTGTGTGT